>CM059429.1:101102830-101407984 GCA_030390025.1 Squalus acanthias
TCATTTTTTCTCTCTTCCTCCTCTCCTGAAAGTGTTGATCCTTGCTGAGGTATGAGAGCAAATTTAATAAGTCAGTGCTCCCAGTGAAGGGCCCACTCAACCGGAGGGCAAATCGGAAGTCAACTTGTCTGATTTGCAACCGTGCCAATTTTCTGGTCATTAAAACTGATAACTGGGCTGTAAATCAGGCTGACCTCCATGCCAGATTGCCTGATCTGCCATCTCATTCAGCGAGGCTCAAGGTTCCATGGGTAGTCCTCCGGTATCTCACTCAGTGTTGACAGAGCGTGCTGGTCGGCAATCTGGGAAGCTACGAGGTTGAACTCGATTACGTCCTCACTTGAGATCTATATTCGTGCACATCCAGCAGGTGGTCCCTAGGAAGCAATCAGGAGCGGGAGCACGGGAGATGTTTTCCTCTCCAGCTGGACTTTTTCTCTCCGTCTCTTTCGTCTGTTCACATACTGGACCCGGCACTCGAAGGGACAGCAAGGCAGTGTTAGGGCTACAACTCCGTACCTCTGATTCGCTAACCCACACTCTCTTTGAGCATGACTGCCTCTGGGAGTATGGGATTTGGGAATTTACCCTACAGGAAAACGCATGACTAACAGCCCTCAAAATATTATACTTTTATTCAGAATATCTAGAAACCAAGGTCCCAATATTTACGAGGAGGTGGGGAGGGAATGGGGGAGCGATGGGAAACCTGGTGATCCCAGGAACACAGAGGTCCTGAAAATTTAATGGCAGGACCTCAATATCATTTTTTACTCCCTTTCCCGCCCAGCAGCTGGGGATCAGCCGTAAAAGGCGGCAGCCAGGGACCGTTGGGAAATTGGGAACCATGGGGGTTGGCAGTACGGCAGTCAGGAGGGAGGGAAAGATTGTAGGGCAGAAGGCTTGGAGTCAGGGGTTGGGTGAGGGGGTTGTAGGGGGTGGTGTGGTAGGGTCAGCTTCACCTCTGACTCAGTGAGCGGTTTGAATCACTCACACACCCCTGGTTCTAGACCTTGGACTTATTTGGGGGTTGTGATACAAAGGTGCAGCAGACAACTGGTTTTGATGAAAGAGTTTTGATCTTTATTCAAGAAAGTAAAACACAACACAAACACTCTTAACACTCTAAAGGTGGGGAACACTTCGGTACACGCGAGGGAAATAACATTAGGAGAATACTTCACCCCTCCCAATCCCACTTCACTAGCTAGGTTGGACTCTGGAGAACCAGGGATAATGCTCACCAAACGAATCCTTGACAGTTGAGAGTTAGGGTTTAGAGTCTTTTGAGTAAAAGGTTTCGTAAGGCCCTTGTTGCCGCGAGGTGTCCGATGGTCACTGAGGCAGTCACTCTGGTCTCTTCTTGCATGTCGGCCTACTTCTGGAGCTGTTGGCCTTCTTTGTTGAACTGCTTTCTGTTTAAACTGTCTTCTTCCGAGCTGTGGAACTGCCTTCTTGCAGAACTATGGAAACTGCCTTCTGCCTGCTTGTTGAACTTGAACTGTTTTACTGGAGAACTGGAGAACTCTCTTCTTACTGAACTGTCTTCTTTAACTGCCCAACTTGCTTTTCCTGAACTCTATAATTCCAGCACTGACTTCTGCTGAAAAACAGGCTTTCAAATTGAACTGCAGAACTGCCTTCTGTTGAACTTGAACTGTTGTTACGCCTGAACTGCTTGATGGGCCTTCAATTATACTAAATTGAAGTGGCCTTATCAAAACCAAATCAAATCCCGGTCATTGTAAGACCTCGTTAACAGTAACGACTTTACTAGCGTGTTAACTGGTTTGTAAATGTGTGAAGTGGTTTCAGGATAGCTCCATCCTGTCGATCTGTTGTTGAATCGGAGTTTGAATTGTCCTCATGTTTTGGGTTTCTTGACTGGGTCTAGGACTTCGATCGAATATTTGCTTTATGCATGTCTTTAATGGGTCCTGTAATCGGTTTGATGGGACCTGTTGTTTTGGGTGGGACTGTCTCCTCCCAGGGTCTATTGTCAAAATGTTAATGCTTGCTGGGGCTTTGAGTGAGGTCATTCCGGTTCCCCAGACATTGCAATTAACTGCAATACCCAAAACTGCTTTTGCAGAGGTCGAACCCAACTTCCTTCACAGCCTTTTCTCCCTTTACAGGCCCAGACATGCTTTTAAAATGCCAAAACTTGGTTTTTGGTCTTACAGTCTCTTAGGTTAGGCCCAAATGCATTTTTATCACTCTGAGGTAGTTCCAAAGTCCTTTTTCCTTAGGTTTTGGGGATCTGCAAATTTTGGAAACCTTACATTCCCCCTTCGATACTTTAACTCACTAAATTGACAGGATATGCAGCCAGCAGGTGGTTTGACACGTTGGACCCCCTGGGACACATCTCATTGTCTTGGCTGTGCTCTTAGTGTGTCTTTGATGTAGGGAAAGATTTGAATAGATTTTGTCTGTGTTTAAATTGTGAATTCTGGGAGATTCTCTCACTGCTAACTTACCTGAGGAAGGAGCGACAGCTCCGAAAGCTTGTAAAATTAAATAAATCTGTTGGACTATAACCTGGTGTTGTGCGACCTCTCATTTTTAACTCACTACAGTATCATTGTGGGTGGACAAAATTCCTGATCCCCAAAGACCCAACCTTCCCCTGTATTACCTAAACTAAAACCCAAAAATATACATTCCCCTTTTTGGTGTAGTGTCCAAATACATGCAGGTAAGAATCAATAATACATACACATCCAAGCACGGAGGGAGTCCAACACCCCTGCACCACTTGGAAAACACAGTACATACATAGTAAAAATAATACACGATCACAAAACTTTATTCATTTTAATAAAAACAAATTAAGGTTCGCCCTAAACCTGGCCATAGGCTTTATTGTAATACTGGTCCCATGCTTTCTCAAGTCGGGATTGGAGCACTCTGCCCTCTGCATTTTGTGCACAGCAAGTCACCGATGCTCACCCCTACCAGGGCGAGCAGGAGCAGAACCTTTCTCATGCCGATTTCCTTTCTGTAGGGACACACAAAACAGACAGTCATGTCCCGAGCAGGTTCTCTGGCTGGACAGGTGATCAATTCTCGAGAAACTTTCAAACTTACTCACTAAAATCCTTAATTCTTAAAAATCCTAAAACTACCAAACTATAAAACACTAAAATACTAAAACTCTGTACATTTGCCGCCCGTCTCCGGACGGCCAGGTTAAATCCTGTTTAGCCTCTGCCTTTTGTGGCCTCTGGATGGCTTGTACACCTGGGTGTAGTGCGGCCTGTACCGCCGGACCCAGAAGGCCTTCCTCAAAACCGCTGGGGGTATCTTATCATCACAGCCGACTCCTGTGCTGCAGCACACTACCCCCTTTGGTGTGGCTGCAGCGCCCTCATCCATGTCTGTGGGCTCCTCCCAGCCTGAGGCTGCAGGCTGGGGACCCTTCTTGTGTTCTTGGCTTGCAGCTGCCTCTGTGAGACCCTCTCTGCAGGAGGTTGTAGGCTGGGGTTCCCTGTCCTCAGACTGATCTCTGACCTTGGGCATTTCTTTACGGATTACAACCCTCTTTGGATGGGACCCTTTAAACTGGTACACTTGAGACCAGGGTGGTTTAGGCTGTGGTTTGCGGGGAGACGTTCTTAGGACTCTGGCCACTGGGGGAGTGCCTGAGTCCAACATAATCGATGGAGTATACCCTTCTGTGATACAAGCCCCTGTCCTCACCGCTGCAGTCTGTGAGTCTGCCACAGCTGCTGGCTGGGGATTTCTATCCTCAGGCTGTACCTCTTCTAAACCTGTGTCGGGGGCAGGTAAGTCTCTGCAGCCTAATGCTGTGGGCTGGGGGTCTCTGCCCTCAGGTCCCACCTTTGGGTCCGGGGCAGGGTCTTCACTCTCAGGTCCCACTCCTCTAAATCCCAGAGTAGTGGGGGAGTGTCCCAAACGATGGGTGGGATGGCCCTTCCCTTAAGACAGGCCACTGCACCTGCTTGTGCAGTCTGTGGCTTTGCTCCTGCTGCAGGATGAGGATTTCTATCCTGTTTTATTTTGGGCAACTCTGCTACCATGGCTTGCAACTGCGGGGTGGTGAATTCCCCCGGGGTTGTTAAGCAAACCATCCCTCTGGCTTTGGATAGGGCTTGGGTCAGACCTTTTATCCTTTCCTCACAGGGCCCATGGTTTAAATCCTCATACCCCCTGCTCCTGGCTACCCTGTAGGCTGCCTTTATGTCTCTAAGCTGCCCCTCTAGCCCATCTACTTTACCCGTTAAGCGGGCGTTCTCCTCCCGTAAGGCCTGCTCATTTAACCTGGCCTCCTTACGGGAGGTCTCTTCCTGTGCGTGTCTTTCAAGGGGACACAGGTAGACAGGCTGTGCTGGTTCTAGTCATAGGTCTGGGTTGTATTGGGCAGATGGGGTCAGAGCACCGGTGGTTGCTGCTACCTTCCCTGGGCCAGTCAATAGGGTCCTCATGGTGTCCAAAAATGACTCGACCGTGGCGGGAGGGATCCCTGTCTCTGCCTTTTGGGCTGGGGTTGAGGAATTCTTTCCCTTGTTATCTTTCCAAGGATTCTTACACTCCTTCCTCCAGTGTCTATCCTTCCCACACCCGTAACAGTTAAGCTTTGTGCTGGAAGGGTTATTCCCTTCTTGATGCCACTCCTTCCTACTCTGGCCGGGTTTCATTTCATGCACTTTCCCTTTTGTTGGGGGCTCTTCAGCCCCTCTACCGTTCTGGTAGGCCAGGTTCAGCTGTCTGACCACTGCCTCCTCAGTGACCTGGGGGTCTTTCGGGTCAAACCAAAGCTCAGCCTTGGTTTTGATTCGTGGCAAGCTGTTTGCCACTAGGCTTCGGAGCCAGTGGGCCAGCTCGTCCCGGTTTAGGTTAGCTCAGTTGAGATCCCCATTACAAGCACCCCTGTACACAGGACACAGCCTGTCTGCGGAAGCCTGTGGGTCTCCCCTACAAGCTGCACTGTTTTCTCCACCTGGGAGAAAGGACTTCCCTCATTCATCCCCATGGCCTCTAAAACTTCCTCTCTGATGGCAGCATACCCATTCTGTCCTCTCTTGCTCTCAGCAGTGAGGGACTGGTATAGCTTGCTATCCAGTGAGAACAGGAGCATTTTTGCCATCTCGGCATCATCACAGTCATTGATGCCTGCTGCCTGTTCCACTTCCATGAAGTGGACTGAGGGGTCTCCCTTTTGGGTAAGTTTACTCAGGTGGCTTACCATAGCCCTAAGCTGTTGGGTACCGTGGGGAACGACGAACTGGTTTTGGAGGGGTCCCCCATCCCCGTTATCAGCGGGTGGGCCAAACCTTTGCTGCCGGGCCGGGCACATCGGCCCTGGTCCCAGCCTCTCTTGCGGGGGTTTTTCCACCTCAGCTTCTGCCCCTAACTCCACCCCCCCCTTCTTGCCAGACTTCGCTAAAGCTTGGCGCTATGGGTGGTGGTCATGGGCCCTCCTGCTCCTCAACTGGGTCGTCCCTTGGCACTATCTGTGGTGTCTGAACCGTTCTCCCCAGGTTCCCTGTAAAGTCGACCTGGGCTGCATTCGGGCTTATGAGGCACACCATGCCTTTTGCCTTCCTTAGAGCAAGGTTCAGACTCTCTATCTGCTTCTGGCAGGGGCCATGGTCTGCATCCTCAAACCCCTGTGCGCTCACTACCTTATAGGCTACCTGTAAGGCTTTTACTGTCTCCTCCTGCTCTCTTACTTGTTTTGCCAGGCGGGCATTCTTTTCCCGCAACCTCAGCTCATTGTTCTTGGCCTCTGTGACCTGACACTGTAAATATTCCTGCCGGGTCTTATGCTCCCCCACTAACTGCACCCTTTCCTGATTTAGAGCCTGCAATGCTAACAGCAACTTCTCCCCTGCTAGGGCCTTTGTTTGGACTTCCAGGGCTGACTCCCGAATCTCGGCTGCCTGTGCGTCAACGAGCATGTCCAAAAGCTGGATCTGTTTCTTGAAGCACATCAGCCAGACTGCCTTTTCTAAGGATTTTTTATGATCCTTCCCTTCTGTCCATTTAGCTGCAGCATCTACCGGGCGCCCAGCCTTTAACAGATTAGTGACCCACTTCTTTTCCATATTCACCTTACTGAACACATCATCTGAAATCCTCTCTTTCATTACAGTTCTCTCTTCCAAATCCTCATATCCCTGCTCCTGGCTACCCTGTAGGCTGCCTTTATGTCTCTAAGCTGCCCCTCTAGCCCATCTACTTTACCCGTTAAGCGGGCGTTCTCCTCCCGTAAGGCCTGCTCATTTAACCTGGCCTCCTTACGGGAGGTCTCTTCCTGTGCGTGTCTTTCAAGGGGACACAGGTAGACAGGCTGTGCTGGTTCTAGTCATAGGTCTGGGTTGTATTGGGCAGATGGGGTCAGAGCACCGGTGGTTGCTGCTACCTTCCCTGGGCCAGTCAATAGGGTCCTCATGGTGTCCAAAAATGACTCGACCGTGGCGGGAGGGATCCCTGTCTCTGCCTTTTGGGCTGGGGTTGAGGAATTCTTTCCCTTGTTATCTTTCCAAGGATTCTTACACTCCTTCCTCCAGTGACCATCCTTCCCACACCCGTAACAGTTAAGCTTTGTGCTGAAAGGGTTATTCCCTTCCTGATGCCACTCCTTCCTACCCTGGCCAGGTTTCATTTCATGCACTTTCCCTTTTGGTCGGGGCTCGTCAGCCCCTCTACCGTTCTGGTAGGCCAAGTTCAGCTGTCTGACCACTGCCTCCTCAGTGACCCGGGGGTCTTTCGGGTCAAACCAAAGCTCAGCCTTGGTTTTGATTCGTGGCAAGCTGTTTGCCACTAGGCTTCGGAGCCAGTGGGCCAGCTCGTCCCGGTTTAGGTTAGCTCAGTTGAGATCCCCATTACAAGCACCCCTGTACACAGGACACAGCCTGTCTGCGAAAGCCTGTGGGTCTCCCCTACAAGCTGCACTGTTTTCTCCACCTGGGAGAAAGGACTTCCCTCATTCATCCCCATGGCCTCTAAAACTTCCTCTCTGATGGCAGCATACCCATTCTGTCCTCTCTTGCTCTCAGCAGTGAGGGACTGGTATAGCCTGCTATCCAGTGAGAACAGGAGCATTTTTGCCATCTCGGCATCATCACAGTCATTGATGCCTGCTGCCTGTTCCACTTCCATGAAGTGGACTGAGGGGTCTCCCTTTTGGGTAAGTTTACTCAGGTGGCTTACCATAGCCCTAAGCTGTTGGGTACCGTGGGGAACGACGAACTGGTTTTGGAGGGGTCCCCCATCCCCGTTATCAGCGGGTGGGCCAAACCTTTGCTGCCGGGCCGGGCACATCGGCCCTGGTCCCAGCCTCTCTTGCGGGGGTTTTTCCACCTCAGCTTCTGCCCCTAACTCCACCCCCCCCTTCTTGCCAGACTTCGCTAAAGCTTGGCGCTATGGGTGGTGGTCATGGGCCCTCCTGCTCCTCAACCGGGTCGTCCCTTGGCACTATCTGTGGTGTCTGAACCGTTCTCCCCAGGTTCCCTGTAAAGTCGACCTGGGCTGCATTCGGGCTTATGAGGCACACCATGCCTTTTGCCTTCCTTAGAGCAAGGTTCAGACTCTCTATCTGCTTCTGGCAGGGGCCATGGTCTGCATCCTCAAACCCCTGTGCGCTCACTACCTTATAGGCTACCTGTAAGGCTTTTACTGTCTCCTCCTGCTCTCTTACTTGTTTTGCCAGGCGGGCATTCTTTTCCCGCAACCTCAGCTCATTGTTCTTGGCCTCAGTGACCTGACACTGTAAATATTCCTGCCGGGTCTTATGCTCCCCCACTAACTGCACCCTTTCCTGATTTAGAGCCTGCAATGCTAACAGCAACTTCTCCCCTGCTAGGGCCTTTGTTTGGACTTCCAGGGCTGACTCCCGAATCTCGGCTGCCTGTGCGTCAACGAGCATGTCCAAAAGCTGGATCTGTTTCTTGAAGCACATCAGCCAGACTGCCTTTTCCTTTTCTAAGGATTTTTTATGATCCTTCCCTTCTGTCCATTTAGCTGCAGCATCTACCGGGCGCCCAGCCTTTAACAGATTAGTGACCCACTTCTTTTCCATATTCACCTTACTGAACACATCATCTGAAATCCTCTCTTTCATTACAGTTCTCTCTTCCAAATTAGTGTCTACTGCTTCACAACCATTTTGCCAAGCTCCTACCACGGTCGCCATTTTGTAGGGGGTGGTGTGGTAGGGTCAGCTTCACCTCTGACTCAGTGAGCGGTTCGAATCGCTCCCACGCCCCTGGTTCTAGACCTTGGACTTATTTGGGGGTCGTGAACAAAGGTGCAGTAGACAACAGGTTTTGATGGAAGAATTTCGATCTTTATTCAAGAAAGTAAAACACAACACAAACACTCTTAACACTCTAAAGGTGGGGAACACTTCGGTACATGCGAGGGAAATAACATCAGAAGAATATTTCACCCCTCCCAATTCCACTTCACTAGCTGGGTTGGACTCTGGAGAACCAGGGATAATGCTCACCAAACGAATCCTTGACAGTTGAGAGTTAGGGTTTAGAGTCTTTTGAGTAAAAGGTTTCGTAAGGCCCTTGTTGCCGCGAGGTGTCCGATGGTCACTGAGGCGGTCGCTCTGGTCTCTTCTTGCGTGTCAGCCTACTTCTGGAGCTGTTGGCTTTCTTTGTTGAACTGCTTTCTGTTTAAACTGTCTTCTTCCGAGCTGTGGAACTGCCTTCTTGCAGAACTGTGGAAACTGCCTTCTGCCTGCTTGTTGAACTTGAACTGTTTTACTGGAGAACTCCCTTCTTACTGAACTGTCTTCTTTAACTGCCCAACTTGCTTCTCCTGAACTCTATAATTCCAGCACTGACTTCTGCTGAAAAACAGGCTTTCAAATTGAACTGCAGAACTGCCTTCTGTTGAACTTGAACTGCTGTTACTCCTGAACTGCTTGATGGGCCTTCAATTATACTAAATTGAAGTGGCCTTATCAAAACCAAATCAAATCCCGGTCATTGTAAGACCTCGTTAACAGTAATGACTTTACTAGCGTGTTAACTGGTTTTGTAAATGTGTGAAGTGGTTTCAGATAGCTCCATCCTGTTGATCTGTTGTTTAATCGGAGTTTGAATTGTCCTCATGTTTTGGGTTTCTTGACTGGGCCTAGGACTTCGATCGAATATTTGCTTTATGCATGTCTTTAATGGGTTCTGTAATCGGTTTGATGGGACCTGTTGTTTTGGGTGGGACTGTCTCCTCCTAGGGTCTATTGTCAAAATGTTAATGCTTGCTGGGGCTTTGAATGAGGTCATCCCGGTTCCCCAGACATTGCAATTAACTGCAATACCCCAAAACTGCTTTTGCAGAGGTCGAACCCAACTTCCTTCACAGCCTTTTCTCCCTTTACAGGCCCAGACATGCTTTTAAAATGCCAAAACTTGGTTTTTGGTCTTACAGTCTCTTATGTTAGGCCCAAATGCATTTTTATCACTCTGAGATAGTTCCAAAGTCCTTTTTCCTTAGGTTTTGGGGATCTGCAAATTTTGGAAACCTTACAGGGTCGGTCGATCATGGCAGCAAGGAGAGGCCGCAATTGGCAGAAGGTTTGTTTGAAGCGCCGAGGGCAGCGCTCCTGCTCCTCCTAGCTCACAAGCAGTGTTATAAAAAGCACTTACCTGCTTGATCTGGCTGCTTCTGTCTGCATTTCGCTGCTGCGTTTATCGAGCCCTGGGAGCCTTGCACTGTTGGAGCCTGATGGAAATATTTTTTTTATATTCATTCATGGGATGTGGGCGTTGCTGGCAAGGCCAGCATTTATTCCCCATCCCTAATTGCCCTTGAAAAGGTGGTGGTGAGCCGACTTCTTGAACTGCTACAGTCCTTGTGGTGAAAGTACTCCCACAGTGCTGTTAGGGAAGGAGTTCCAGGATTTTGACCCTAGCGACGATGAAGGATCAGCGATATATTTCTAAGTCAGGATGGTGTGTGACTTGGAGGGGAATTCGGAGGTGGTGGAGTTCCCATGCGCCTGCTGCCCTTGTCCTTCTAGGTGGAAGAGGTCGTGGGTTTGGGAGATGCTGTCGAAGAAGCCTTGGCGAGTTGCTGCAGTGCATCTTGTAGATGGTACACACTGCAGCCACAGTACGCCGGTGGTGGAGGGAGTGAATCTCTAAGGTGGTGGATGGGGTGCCAATCAAGCGGGCTGCTTTGTCCTGGATGGTGTCGAGCTTCTTGAGTGTTGTTGGAGCTGCACTCATCCAGGCAAGTGGCGAGTATTCCATCGCACTGCTTACTTGTGCCTTGTAGATGGTGGAAAGACTTTGGGGAGTCAGGAGAGAGACATTCACCGCGGAATACCCAGCCTCTGACCTGCTCTTGTCGCCACAGTATTTATGTCGCTGGTCTAGTTAAGTTTCTGGTCAATGTTACCCCCCAGGATGTTGATGGTGGGGGATTCGGCGATGGTAATGCCGTTGAATGTCAAGGGGTGATGGTTAGACTCTCGTTTGTTGGAGATAGTCATTGCCTGGCACTTGTGTGGCCACTTATCAGCCTAAGCCTGGATGTCGTCCAGGTCTTGCTGCATGCGGGCATGGACTGCTTCATTATCTGAGGAGTTGCGAATGGAACTGAACACTGTGCAATCATCAGTGAACACCCCCACTTCTGACCTTATGATGGAAGGAAGGTCATTGATAAAGCAGCTGAAGATGGCTGGGCCTAGGACACTGCCCTGAGGAACTCCTGCAGTGATGTCCTGGGACTGAGATGACTGAGGTGTCCCGCCTCTCCAAGATGGGACACAGACATGCCACGCAACCCACCGCCGTAAAAATGGTGGCAGGCGTGTACGCGGCTGGCTGGGGTCGCGTTTCGCTATTTTTAATTTTTAACCTTCCCAACCCTCTCCTGCCTAGCATGAGGGGGTTAATATTGACCCCCAAGATTTATTAAAATGCCAATGTACAATCTTTCCATCATAGCCATTTCATCAATAGCTCATCAATTCAATCTACACAGAAAACCCTTAACACAATCAGACCTCTTATTCAAAAGTGTTGTCTCTGCATGGTGTTTTTGCAGAAATTTGAGTGGATTGTCTACATTTCGATAGTCGACAATTAAAATACATTATTAGAGATAATTTTATGCTTTGTTCAGTATTTTATAATCAATTGTTCAGCTTATATCTGAAATTTAGGTGACAGCAGTGATTTGGAAGTGGTTTGGTATGCTGGAGATCAATCCTTGGAGCAAAGATCCAATTATCTAGAATCAACTGTCCCAAGCTTATGCCATAAGCAAGGGAGAACTCATAACTCACAAGTGACACAATCACTTTGCTTTCAATTCTTCCGAATGTACTCCAGAGAATAAACATTTTGAAAATTAAAAGCATTGAGAAGTCTGCAGCTCCTCTATTAAAATAATTGATTTTCCCCAGTTCTAAAAGCAGCCTCCTTTGAAGGAGCCCCAAATGGGAACCTGGTAATCTCTCTTAGTTAGACAGCAGACAAGTGTCAGCTGAGATGGTTTGCACCTTCAACAGGCTGCCCACATGTCTATTTTTGAATAACAGACCTGGCATATCTCCTGTTCACAATCCTGCAGCATTTCCTACATTACAATAGTGAATACACTTCAAAGTACTTCATTAGCAGTGAAGCGCTTTGGGACATCCTGAGGTCGTGGAAGGTGCTATATAAACATAAGTTCTTTCTTTCTTACAATTGGGCTAGGAAGACAGAGTCAACTAGGTCTCTCACCTCTTATATTACCTCAATAACCTCGTTATCATAACAGTATCCAGGCCTATCACTTGCTTGTGACCTCCTTTGAGCTTTAAAAGAAGGGTCCTGCCATTATCTCAACACAACTTCCATCAGTTGGGATGTCAGGGCAGAGTCATCAGATGGGACTGTGAATTGCATCTGGTATAATGGGCTGAACCTGTCCCCTTTGTGTGATTTTGTTTTTAGCTGGGATACTAACACTTTCACCTCTAAATCGAAAGGTTTTGGGTTCAAGTCTCACACCAGAGCCTTCAGCAGATAATCCAGGCTGACACTCCCAGTGCAGTGCTGAGGGAGTACTGCACTGTCAAAGATGCCGTCTTTCAGATGAGATGCTAAACCGAGGCCTCGTCTGCTCTCTCAGGTGGGCGTAAAAGTTTCCATGGCACTATTTTGAAGAAAAGCAGGGGAGTTCTTCCCGGTGTTGTGGTCAATATTTATCCCTCAACCAACATCACAAAAACAGATTATCTGGTCATATATCTATTGCTGTACATGGGACCTTGCTGTATGCAAATTGGCTGCCATGTAACCTACATTACAACTGTGACTACATTTTTAAAGAAAGTACTTAATTGGCTGTAAAGTGCTTTGGGTCAACCTGAGGTCATGACAGATGCTATATAAATGCAAGTTCTTTCTTTTTTCTATCATTCAGTTGGGAAAATAGGGCTGAGCTCAAGTCTTTCATGTTTGTACAACCACTTACAGCTGAGGTAGCAAAGCTCATTTGGTATCCCAGAATTGGCTCCAGATCATTCATCACGTTGTGACCTCTTCCAACTGGGATAGTTGTACATCTCCACCATCATTGGTGCACACTTAGTATTTTGAGTCTTCTTACTTTACCCATAATTCCTAAGTATTATTTAAACAAAAAGACTTTCATTTCTATAGCACCTTTCACAACCTCAAGATGTCCCAAAGTGCGTTACAGTCAATGAAGTACTTGTGAAGTGTAGTCACTGTTGCAATGTAGGAAACGCAGCAGCCAATTTGCGCACAGCAAGCTCCCACAAACAGCAATATTCTGATGACCAGACAATCTGTTTTAGTGATGTTCGTTGACGGATAAATATTGGCCAGGACACCAGGTAGAACTCCCCTGCTATCTTCGAAAAAGTGCCATGGGATTTTTTTACATTCATCTGAAAGGGCAGAAGGGGCCTCGGTTTAACGTCTCATCCGAAAGACGGCATCTTTGACAGTGCAGCACTCCCTCAGTACTGCACTGGAGTGTCAGCCTAGATTTTTGTGCTCAAATCTCTAGAGTGGGACTTGAACCCACAATCTTCTGACTCAGAGGCGAGAGTGCTGCCAACTGGGCCACTGCTGAAACAATTATTATTAAAAATCACCAGAAAAAGAGATCTGATGCAATGTACTCATTTAAAAGGAGTCATCTTTGTGTCCTTTTGTGCATTATTCAGTCATGGTTGACATATGGCATATATATTCAGCCTCAGGGACATGGACCATGTACAACAGGCACCTCAAAGCACTGGAGAGGTACCACCAACGCTGCCTCCGCAAGATCCTGCAAATCCATTGGCAGGATAGGCGCACCAACATCAGTGTTCTCGCTCAGGCCAACATCCCCAGCATCGAAGCTTTGACCACGCTCGATTAGCTCCGATGGACGGGCCACATCATCTGCATGCCCGATACGAGACTCCCAAAACAAGCGCTCTACTCGGAGCTCCGGCACGGCAAGAGAGCCCCAGGTGGGCAGAGGAAACGCTTCAAGGACACCCTCAAAGCCTCCTTGAAAAAGTGTAACATCCTCACCGACACCTGGGAATCCCTGGCCCAAGACCGCACAAAGTGGAGGAGAAGCATCCGGGAAGGCGCCGAACACCTCGAGTCTCTTCGCCGGGAACAAGCGGAAGCCAAGTGAAGGCAGCGCAAGGAGCGCACGTCAACCCAAGCACCACACCCACCCGCCCCTTCAACCACTGTCTGCCCCACCTGTGACAGAGACTGTAGGTCCCGCATTGGACTCATCAGTCACCTGCAAACTCATTTTTAATGTGGAAGCAAGTCATCCTCGGTTCCGAGGGACTGCCTAAGAAGAAGGAGAAGATATTCGGTACGTGGAGAGGCTAGAGAAGCTGGGATTGTGCTCTTTAGAGCAGAGAAGGTTAAGGGGAGATTTAATAGAAGTGTTCAAAATTATGAGGGGTTTTGACAGAGTAAATAAGGAGAAACTGTTTCTAGTGGCAGGAGAGTCAGTAACCAGAGGACACAGATTTAAGATAATTGGCAAAAAATCCAGAGGGCAGATTACGAGAAATATTTTTACACAGCGAGTTGTCATGATCTGGAATGTACTACCTGAAAGGGTAGTGGAAGCAGATTCAATCGTAGTTCTCAAAAGGGAATTGGATAAATAGCTGAAAAGGAAACATTTGCAGTGCTACAGGGAAAGAGCTGGGGAATGGAACTAATTGGACAGCCCTACCAAAGAGCCAGCAAAGGACAATGGACCCAATGGCCTCCTTCTGTGCTGTAATATTCTATGATTCTATATCATGGTCCATTAGATTTAAGCATTGAATCTGCAAGTGTTGTACAGTAGTCCAGTGGAATACCTCACATACCAAGGTTAATGTAGGAGCCATTAGTCAGCAAAATGTTAAAAGGTCAGAAGATGAAGTGTGTGTGTGTGTAAACATATAATCAGCACGATTCCTATGGTAGATTTATCATGCTGTTAACCTATATCAGCGTTCCGAAAAAATTAGCACCCCCACGCCCGAAATTCACTGGTAGCGCCCCAAGAGGGAGGCGGGGCACTGCGGCACATCGCGCCGCGGTACTGCAGGCCTTCCTCCCCTTATTAAAGGGGAGGGGCCTAGCGCAGCGCGACCTGGGGCCCAGCTGGGCCACCAGGGATCGGAGTGCCGGCAAAAGAGCCTGGCACTCAAGAGAATTGCCAGGCTCACGGAGCGCAGCCGGCACCCCGCAGTGAGGGGCTGCACAGAAGGCCAGGGACAGCAACGGGACCAGGTGCTGGCAGGCGGCCAGCAACATAAATGGCCGCCCGGCACCCCCCCCTTTAATTTGCGCTGCCCCGGCCGCAGGTAGGTCCCCCTGACTCTGTCAGACATAGCGTCTGGTGGTAAGTCAGGGGGCGCTACCAAAGATTGCGGCCAGGGCACGAGCGGGGCGCTGTGCACGGTGATGACGTCATCGCCGCAGCGCGCTAACAGTTACCGCCGCCGCTAACCTCCCGCTGAATTTTGCGGGAGGCGTTGGCGGCGCCGCGCCCAGGCGCTAGTGGCTTTGCGCCCCATTAGCGCCCTCTTAGGGCGCTAACGGGGCGCAAATCAACCGAATTTTTCCCCCAAGTGTCTTCCTACCTTCTTGTTATATTATGCCAATTATTTTCTCAGTAGACAGATAATTCACCTCTTCTGGCAGAACCAGGCACGGAATTCTTCACAGTAAAGTCTTTTTATCTTAATTTACAAGCAGATAAAATGTTAACACAAATATGCACTTATTTCCTCTTTCGCATTTGTACTGACACCTGAGACAGAGTCACACAGCTTTAAAATCCAAAGTTACCATTTTGTGCAATCTAGGAAAATATTACCGTAATCTGATTTTTTTCCTGCGTATTTCCATACCTACCATAAAAACCTAAAAAGATATCATGCTGTTAACCTATATCAGCGTTCCGAGTATTAATCAGATATACTCAGAAATACTCAGCAGACAAAGGAGAGAAATTAGAGAAATGACGGACATATATGGATCCAGAGATTGTGTAAACAGTTAAAGCAGGACAACTTTAGCCTTCAGTATGCCTCCTTTTGTCTTTATTATCACTTTTGTAATTTAACCATCTCCTGTTCTCCACCGAGTCACTTTACATAGGATTACATATTATGTAGGATATACGATACAGAAACAGGCCATTCGGCCCAACCAGTCTATGCCGGTGTTTATGCTCCACTCGAGCCTCCTCCCATCTTTCCTCATTTAAATCTATCAGCATAACCCTCGATTCCCTTCTCCCTCATATGCTTGTCCAGCCTCCCCTTAAATGCATCTATACTATTCGCTTCAACCACTCCCTGTGGTAGTGAGTTCCACATTCTCACCACTCTTTGGGTAAAGAAGTTTTTTCTGAATTCGCTATTGGATTTCTTGGTGACTATCTTATATCGATGGCCTCTAGTTTTGCTCTTCCCCACAAGTGGAAACATTCTCTCTGTATCCACTCTATCAAAACCTTTCATAATTTTAAAGACCTCTATTAGGTCACCCCTCAGCCTTCTTTTTTTAAGAGAAAAGAGACCCAGCCTGTTCATCCTTCCCTGATATTTATACCCTCGCATTTCTGATATCATCCTTGTAAATCTTCTCTGCACCCTCTCCAGTGCCTTTATATCCTTTTTATAATATGGCGACCAGAACTGTACGCAGTACTCTCAGTATGGTCTAACTAAGGTTCGATACAGGTTTAGCATAACTTCCCTACTTTTCAATTCTATCCCTCTAGAAATAAACCCTAGTGCTTGGTTTGCTTTTTTATGGCCTTTTTTTATGTGTCATTACTTTTAGTGATTTGTATATTTGTACTCCGAGATCCCTTTGTTCCTCTATCCTACCTAGACTCACACCCTCCAAGTAATAAGTGACCCCCCTATTCTTCCTACCAAAATGTAATAGCTCACATTTATCTGTGTTGAACTTCATTTGCCAATTATATGCCCATTATGCAAGTTTATTAATGTCCTCCTGTAATTTGTTGCAGTCCTCCTCAGTATTGACTATCCCCCATAATTTGGTGTCATCCGCAAATTTAGAAATTGTGCTTTTGATTCCAAATTCTAAATCATTATTGTAAATTGTAAACATCTGTGGTCCCAGCACTGATCCTTGTGGAACACCACTACCCACCTTCTGCCGCTGTGAATAGCTACCCTTTACCCCTACTCTCTGCTTTCTGTCTTGAAGCCAGCTAGCTATCCATTCTGCTACTTGTCCTCTGACTCTGCATTCTCTGACCTTGTTCATTAGTCTATAATGGGGTCACTTATCGAAGGCCTTTTGAAAATCTAGATAAGTTCCATCTACTTTTTTTTAAATTTGTTTTTATGGGATGTGGGCATCGCTGGCAAGGCCAGCATTTATTGCCCATCCCTAATTGCCCTTGAGAAGGTGGTGGTGAGCCGACTTCTTGAACTGCTGCAGTCCGTGTGGTGAAGGTACTCCCACAGTGCTGTTAGGGAGGGAGTTCCAGGATTTTGACCCAGCGACGATGAAGGATCAGTGATATACTTCTAAGTCAGGATAGTGTGTGACTTGGAGGGGAACTTGGAGGTGGTGGTGTTCCCATGCGCCTGCTGCCCTTGTCCTTCTCGGTGGAAGAGATCACGGGTTTGGAAGGTGCTGCTGAAGAAGCTTTGGTGAGTTGCTGCAGTGCATCTTGTAGATGGTACACACTGCAGCCATGATACGCCGGTGGTGGAGGGAGTGAATGTTTAAGGTGGTGGATGAGGTGCCAATCAAGCGGGCTGCTTTGTCCTGGATGGTGTCGAGCTTCTTGAGTGTTGTTGGAGCTGCACTCATCCAGGCAAGTGGAGAGTATTCCATCACACTCCTTACTTGTGCTTTGTAGATGGTGGAAAGGCTTTGGGGAGTCAGGAGGTGAGACACTCACCGCAGAATACCTAGCCTTACTGCACTACCATTGTGTACTTTCTCTGTTACCTCTTCAAAAAGTTCAATGAGGTTGGTCAATTAAGACTTCCCCTTTTGAAATCCATGCTGACTATTCCTTATTTTATTTTTGGTTTCTAGATGTTCTTCTATTTTCTCCTTTAGTAGGGATTCCATTATTTTTCCTACCACCGATGTTAAGCTGACTGGTTTATAATTCCCTGGACATGTTCTATCCCCCTTCTTGAATATAGGTATTATGTTAGCTATCCGCTAGTCCTCTAGCACTACACCTTTTTCTAACAAATGATTAAATATGCATAGTAATGCCTATGCTATCTCTTCCCTAGATTCTTTTAAAATGTGTGGATGCAACCAAGGGTTTTATCCTCTTCGAGTTTGATTTGTTTATTTAATATATCCCCTTTTTTATTTTAAATGCACTTATCTCATTACTAATCTCATCATCCAATGTCATGTCCACCTGTTCTATCTCCCTGTTAAATACTGAAGCAAAATAATTATTTAATATTTCTGCCAACTCTCTATCGTTACCTGTGGTGTTATCCTGTCTATCCCTTAATGGCCCTATTCCCATCTCAACCTTCCTTTTTTTATGCCTGTAAAATATTTTACTATTTTGTTTTATGTTCCTTAATAATTTAATTTCATAGTTCCTCTTTGCCTTCCTAATTGTTTTATTGACTTCTCTCCTA
This sequence comes from Squalus acanthias, assembly GCA_030390025.1. NCBI lineage: Eukaryota > Metazoa > Chordata > Chondrichthyes > Squaliformes > Squalidae > Squalus > Squalus acanthias. The sequence continues at coordinate 101,120,964 of CM059429.1, forward strand.
ATCTCTTCATATTCTCCCTTATCATGCACTCCCCTGCTGTCCATGTACTTAATGTATGCCTCTTTCCTTACCCTCAATTGTTTCCTTATGGCTTTATTCATCCATGGAGTCTCATTAGTGTATAGTTTGTTCTTTCCTTTTAGTGGAATATATTGTTCCTGTACTCTGTTGAACACCATTTTAAATGTTTCCCATTGCTGTTCTACATCATTGTTTGCCAATATTGTTGCCCATTTTTTTCCCCAAGTTCTATTCTTAGCCCCTCAAAATCAGCTTTTCTCCAATCTATTAACCTGATTTTCGTCATACCTATGTCCTTCTCAATTATCATCTTAAAGTGTATTATATTATGATTACTATTGCCTAGATGTTCCCCTACTTTTACTTCTCTTATCTGTTCTGGTTCATTCCCCATTACTAGATCCAATAGTAAATCCTTCCTTGTTGGGCTTTTTACTTATTGGGTTAGAAAGGAGACCTGTACACATTATAGAAACTCTATTCCCTTATCCCCTTTACCTACCTCTTCTGTCCAATTAATATCAGGGTAATTGAAATCCCTGTAAGGGATTCTGACCCTGCGTGTCTCGCAGCCTGTGAGATTCACGCGGCTCTGTGCAGCCTGTATGTCAGTGCGGGTCTAGGCCTTGTTGCCTGTTCTGGTCTCCAGCCAGTCTGGGAACACTAGACACACCTGTGAGTGGTTCGAATCACTCTCCCTTACGGTTCTAGACACTGGACTTAGATGCGAGAGCAGTAATGGAGATGAAACTCATGTAGACTTGGTTTGAATGGTACGAAATGGAAAATCTTTATTGCATGATACTTAAGATTATGAAATACATGTCATAAGCACAGATTAATGACAGTACAATCTTACAAACAGTTATATAGTCGATCTTAGGGAAACGAGGAACGAACGGCACAAAGTAAATAGGGGCACACATTACAAATATCCTTAATCCTTAAACCCTCCCCTATCAATATCTATCCTAAACTAGATTCGTAGGATTTCGAGACTCATGCTCACCACTCGTGATAACTCGGAGAAATTCCGAATAGCTGATCGGATGGTTTTCACCGCAGCACCCACGTGTCGGTCAGGAGATCTCCTGGTCCCACTTGTTTACTTGCTTCTGCTGCTCCGGCTAGCAGGCTGGACCGTCTGCTGTGATGAAGACCTGTGTTGGTTGGTTTAACAGGTACTCTTCGAGCACAGTTGTCGATATCGTCGATACGATATGTTTCCTTGCAAGTTCAAAGAAGTCTTCCTAGCAAGGAAAACTTGGACAGTCGACCTACAGGCGCGGTCGGGATTTACTGACCGTGGCGATGGATATGGTCTTCCTCTCTTTTCATCTCATCTCATCTCATCTCATCTCATCTCGGGCCTTCGGTTCCGCTGCCAGTTACCAACATAGGTCTTCGTTACGCGACACGAGGTAGATCCGAACGGATCAGAAAGTTCAACAGTCTTTTCAGAAGAGGCAACAGGCAAGCAGGAGCGAGCCCAACTACGAGTACACAGGAGCAGCCACGAGGTTACGAATCGACCGGATAAAAGCACAGGAGCAAGAGAGAGAATGGACGGTTTGGAGCCTGCAATTATAGTGCAAAATCTTCCGTTTCCCGCTCAACTATAATGTCCATTCTTTTGTTTAGGGTTTGGCGCCCAAATGTCTTGTATGGGTGATCTCCGTTCTTAATGGGTTTCGGGGCTACTCGTAAATGTCTGAGTACCTGTTAATATTTCTCCCATTGTTAAATCGGTCGGTGTTCTCCCTGGAGGGGTTTGGGGCTTCCAAGTGTCCTGTATAACTACCTGCTAACGGCTCTCTCATCGTAGAGTCGTTGGGATTTTACATACTAATGTCTTTTGGATGGGCCCTTGATTACTCGGTACAATGGCTTTCCTTTGTACCTGGGAGACCGATTTCAGTATCTATGTGTATACTGCAAACCCATAATGTCTCGTGTATTATCTTCACTGTGCTGAATCTTAATCGATCTTGCACAAATGTTTATTGGAACGCCATCTTGTCTGCCTGTCGAAAAGTCTAGAATGTTCTGTCACGAGGTGCGGTGGCCATTTTACAGGCTGCTTGTGTCCACTTTAAACCTGCCAGCATTCTACTGAAATAAAAGCTGTTTGAACGAAACTTTGTGTTTTCTCCTTATTAATGAAATCGCGATATATTGCGAATTCTACATCCCCCTTGATTATTATTCTATGTTTTTTACTCATTTCCCTAATTTTTACAGCTTATTCTTTTTCTTTCCTTGTGTATATATGCTCGTTCTACCCTTCCCTCTTTTCCCTTGCTCGGTTCCTTCTCATAAGCTGTTCATCAAAGGTACCTTCAGGTTCTGACAAAGGGTCATATATTCAAAACGTTAACTGTTTTCCTTTATCCACAGATGCCACTTGACCTGCTGAGTGCTTCCAGCAGTTTTCTGTTTTTTTGTTTCAAATTTCCAACATCTGCAGTGTTTTATTTTTTTACTGTTATCTCCCAGCCGTGGAAATGGGTGAGTAGCACAGCAGTGTCCTCTATTGTTCATTCCCAATGCTAGCTGATAAATCAACCAATAAGAAGGGAGTAGTTGCCTGTCTACAGGGGGGCCTGAGGCAACCAAGCAATAGTAGACAGTTGGGAACTGGCTGTTTAGTACATAAGGTACGGAAATGAAGAGTGATGCTCTTCACCAAGGCTGGGATTTCCATCTCAGTCTAGCACTTTATCAATGTTCCAGTAAACTAGCGTGTGAAGTCAGCTCCGATGATTAAACAAGCTGTCCGGCAGCTGGTTGAGCAATAACCACATGGAATGAAAACATGCTACAGCAGATAACTCTGACTCTGTAAGTTATATCATGAACCCAGATGGCCTGATAAACTCAAGCTAGGAAATTCATAAACAGACGCTGGACATCCTTTATAGTCTGGAATCCAAAATTACCTGATCCTGAAAATTCAGGACACTAACAGCACTGAAAAGTCAGTTGCCAACTGCACATAGATGTGTCCCTTCTATCTCTAGAGTATTAGTTCGGCCCAGTGGTAGCACCACTTTGTGGGTTCAGGTCCTAATCTAAGATCTCAGCACATAATCTAGGTTGACATTTCGGTGCAGCAGTGAGGGCTGCGTCATTGGAGCTGTGGTCTTTCAGGTGAGACATTGAAATGACCCATCTGCCTGTTCAGGTGAATGTAAGAGATCCCATGGCACTTTTTCAAAGAAGAGCAGGGAGTTTTTCCAGTATCCTGGACAATATTCCTTCCTCAACCCTAGTCACGGGCCAATGTTGGTAATCGGGCGGCTGGCTGAACGGGCGCTCTGAGGCAGCTGGCCAATCTGGGAGGGCGGGAAATCAGCCCGCGCCTTTGCTGAGTCAGCCAACAATATGAACCTGGGGTGGAGGAGGGGGTGGGGGGGTGGGGCGGGGGGGCCCAAGGAGCAGTCGGACAGGGCCAGAGTATTTCTGTGGGGTCTGGAGGAGCATATTGCATTGCTTGTTTATTTTGTGATGTTTTCTGACTGGGATGGTTAAAGCTAATTCTTTCATGAGGAAGTACAAATACAAGAAAAGCAAAGAAATCATTACAGTAAATGAAAGGGCTGCTGATTCTCTGTCATCTGTTTTACACTATCGCAGAAAGTCTGTGGTGGGTCTCAGTTGATCTCAGATCGGAGGTGAGTTTAACCTAAGCCGTGCGGTGGAAAGCTGAGGCATCGGGTCAGCTGCCCGTCTTACATCCCGCCCGAATTTAAAATCAGCTGGGTCTGGTCAAAATGACCCCCCCAAAGTGTTAGTAGAGGCACTACAATTAGTTTCAATGTCCTGAGTTTGAGTGGGGAAATTGTGCCAGGATTTCCAATCCTGGTTCTTATCTAGTGAGTCCAGTTGCAAGTGCATATGAGTGGATGTTAGGCTCAGTTGTAATGTCTTCGTTTCCCCTGCAGTCGAATAGTCCCATTAGCATCGCGTCAGGTGCCGATTCGACAGGTGTAGGGGGTACACTAGTGGTTGGAGTGTAAAATTGATTGGAGACGCCCATAATTCGGTGAGATTTAAGGTAGTCATGGAAAAGGACAAAGATGGACCAGAAATAACGGTTCTAAATTGGGGGAAGGCCGATTTTAATATGATAAGGCAGGATCTGGCCAAAGTGGACTGGTATAAGCTACTTGTAGGAAAATCCACATCAGAGCAGTGGGAGTCTTTCAGAAAGGAAATAGAGAGAGTACAATGACAACATGTTCCCGTAAAAGTCAAGGGTGGGACCAACAAGCCCAGGGAACCCTGAATGTCAAGGGATATACAAGAATGGATTAGGAAAAAAGGGAGGCTTTTGGCAGATACAAAGGACTAAAAACAGTGGAAGCCCTAGAGGAGTATAGAAAGTGCAGGGGGGTACTTAAAAAAGAAATTAGGAGAGCGAAGAGGGGGCATGAGAAACACTGGCGGGCAAAATAAAGGAAAATCCCAAGGTGTTTTATAAGTATATTAAGGGCAAGAGGATAAACAGGGAAAGAGTAGGGCCCTTTAGGGACCAAAGTGGCAATCTGTGTGTAGAGCTGGAAGATGTGGGTGAGGTTTTAAATGAATATTTTGCATCTGCGTTCACTATGGAGAAGGACAATGTAGGCATAGAAATCAGGCAGTGGGATTGTGATATACTTGAACAAATTAGTATTGAGAGGGAGGAGGTACTAGTGGTTTTAGCGGGCTTAAAAGTGGATAAATCCCCAGGCCCAGATGAGATGTATCCCAGGCTGCTGTGTGAGGCAAGGGAGGAGATTGCAGGGTTTCTGACACAAATTTTCAGAACCTCTCTGGCCACAGGGGAGGTGCCAGAGGACTGGAGGACAGCTAACGTAGTATCATTATTCAAGAAGGGTAGTAGGGATAAACCAGGGAATTACAGGCCAGTGAGCCTAACATCAGTGGTAGGGAAATTATTGGAAAAAATTCTGAGGGACAGAATTAGTCTCCACTTGGAGAGGCAAGGATTAATCAAGGATAGTCAGCATGGCTTTGTCAGGGGGAGATCACGTCTAACCAATTTGATTGAATTTTTTGAGGGGGTCACTAGGTGTGTGGATGAGAGTAGTGCAGTTGATGTGGTCTACATGGACTTCAGTAAGGCTTTTGACAAAGTCCCGCATGGGAGACTGGTCAAGAAGATAAGAGCCCATGGGATCCAGGGCAATTTGGCACATTGGATCCAAAATTGGCTTAGTGGCAGGAGGCAGAGGGTGATGGTCGAAGGTTGTTTTTGTGACTGGAAGCCTGTGTCCAGTGGTGTACCGCAGGGATCGGTGCTGGGTCCTTTGCTGTTTGTAGTGTACATTAATGATTTATATATGAATGTAGGAGGTATGATCAGTAAGTTCGCAGATGACACAAAAATTGGTGGAGTGGTAAATAGCGAGAAGGGAAGCCTCAGGCTACAGGACGATATAGACGGGTTGGTCAGATGGGCAGAACAGTGGCAAATGGAATTTAACCCTGAAAAGTGTGAGGTGATGCATTTTGGGAGGACTAACAAGGCAAGGGAATACACAATGAATGGTAGGATCCTAGGAAGGACAGAGGATCAGAGGGACCTTGGTGTGCATGTACATAGATCCCTGAAAGCAGCAGGACAGGTAGATAACGTGGTTAAAAAGGCATATGGGATACATGCCTTCATTAGCTGAGGCATAGAATATAAGAGCAGGGAGGTTATGATGGAGCTGTACAAAACGCTAGTTAGGCCACAGCTGGAATACTGTGTGCAGTTCTGGTCGCCACACTATAGGAAGGATGTGATTGCATTGGAGAGGGTGCAGAGGAGATTCACCAGGATGTTACCTGGGCTGGAGCGCTTCAGCTATGAAGAGAGACTGGACAGGCTGGGGTTGTTTTCCTTAGAGCAGAGAAGGCTGAGGTGGGACCTGATTGAGGTGTACAAAGTTATGAGGGGCATAGATAGGGTAGATAGAAAGGAACTTTTCCCCTTAGTAGAGGGGTCAATAACCAGGGGGCATAGTTTCAAGGTAAGGGGCAGGAGGTTTAGAGGGGATTTGAGTAAAAACTTTTTCACCCAAAGGGTGGTTGGAATCTGGAACTCACTGACTGAAAGGGTGGTAGAGGCAGGAACCCTCACAACATTCAAGAAGCATTTAGATGAGCACTTGAAATGCCATAGCATACAAGGCTACGGACCAGGTGCTGGAAAATGGGATTAGAATAGACAGGGTTTGATGGCTGGCGCGGACACGATGGGCCGAAGGGCCTCTTTCTGTGCTGCATAAATCTACGACTCTATGACTCTATGAGCACCCGAGCCCCTGTGCAATGGCTGCTGAAATGGAAGTGCTGGTGAGAGGCTTGCCCTCTGTGCCACCCATCGTGATATTCCCATCAGTCAGCATTGCAGTAAGGAGATGGAGCCAAGTTTCAGGCCACGGCTGAACGTTACTGTCACTAGGGGGTGAATTTTAACCCCCAATGACGGGCGGGGTAGTGGAAGTGGATGCGTTAAATTATCAAAAACAGGGAACCTGCCTCCAACGCGCCCACTTGCAGTTTTAACGGCGGATTAACGAGAGGCGAGTCCGTCATTAGAATATGTTAATGAGGGCACCAATGCCCTCATTGACTGTGATTTCAATTTAACGCCACCAGCACTGGATTTCCAGGACTCAGAAAACTCAGCATTAAAGCAGAGGCGAGATTGAGCGGCATTCCATGGGGATGGTTAAAGGGCAGTTGTCCTGCTAGGAATAAAGGCTCAGTGCTCACAGCTACTTTCTCTGTCCCCTCTGGGAAACAGTTTCCTGAAAGTACGTGTGATGACGGATGTTTTGGTAAAGTTTGCAGATTTGACACAGAAAACATCAGGATGGGTGGCGCCACGGCTGCTTTAGATTGGACCTCGGAGGAGGAAGAGAATGAGCAGCAGCAGCAGCAAGGGCAGTGGTGCTGTGGAGGGAGCTGCAGGTGGACAACAGGCAGGTGGAGAACAGGCAAGGTGGACAACACAGAGGAGACCAACAGAGGGGCTGAGGTTGCAGGAGCCACGACACACCTAACAGGGTGTATAGACAGAGACTCAGCTTCCGAGACCTCTCAGAGGAGCAGTGCTTCCGCAGGCTGAGATTGTCATGTCAGGTGGTCACAGACATCTGTAGCCTCCTAGAAGAAGACCTCCTGGCTGCTGGGCCTGGTAGCCATGCATTACCAGTTGCTGTGAAAGTCACAACTGCCCTCAATTTCTTTTTGTCTCACTCCTTCCAGGGCGCTCCTGGAGACATCTCGAGGGTCTTGCAGTCGGCTGCACGTAAATGGGTAAAGCAGGTGACGGATGGATTGTTTTCCAGGGCTGGGAGTTATGTAAACATCCCCTGTGATGACGCCAGTCAGAATGAGTGGGCACTCAGATTCGCATCTCTGGCTGGCTTCCCACAGGTACAGGATGCCATCGACTGCAACACATGTGGCAATCCGAGCATCCCCGATCAATCAGGAGAATTTGTCAACCGCAAGGAATTTCATTGCATCAATGTTCAGCTGGTGTGCAATCACAAGAAAAGGTTCCCTGGTAGCTGCCATGATTCCTTCATCCTGCAGCAGTCCAAGCTCCCTGACCTCTGAACCTGCAAGCAGACTTAAGGGTGGCTGTTAGGAGACAAAGGATGCCCCCTTCACACCTGGCTGATGACACCTGTGAGAAACTCCACCAGTGAACACCAAGAGCGGTAGAACGACAGCCATATGTCCACCAGATGTGTCACTGAGCAAGCCATCGGCATGCTCAAGATGCATTTAAGGTGCCTGGACAGATCTGGAGGCGTCCTTCAGTATTCGCCAGCGAGGGTCTCTAGAATGATTATGGTGTGCTAGGTCCTGCACAACATTGAGCAGCAGCGAGGATTAGAGCTGGAGGAGGAACAAGGCACTCAGCACTCGTCATCTGGTGATGATTGCAATGAAGAGGAGGAGGAGGAAGAGGATGACGAGGAAGAAGATGAAGATGGCGCACCCAAGGTCAAACCAGCCACTCACATTGTTTCTCAGAATGCCAGGGATGTCCTAATACAGGAAACTCTCGTTTAAACTGTACCTAAATATCCGGAATTCTCTATTAACCGGCAAAATTCATACTCCGTAAACTCCTCCCCAATAACTGGCAATGTTGTCAAGTCTGAGTCCGAGTCTCCCGCGAACGCCGAGTTAGTCAGTGGGGGTAGTTCTCCAAAGTGCCACTACTCGGCTTCCTGGCGCTGTGGGAAGTCCGAACACCGCAATAACAGGAGTCTGATTCTCCCGCGCTGCCGGGAGTCTCTTCTGATCCGCCATTTTACTGTGTGTCTCCCGCGCTGCCGGTAGTCTCTTCTGATCCGCCATTTTACTGTGTGTCTCCCGCGCTGCTGGTAGTCTCTTCCGAGCCACCATTTTTCTGTGTGTCTCTCCATCTTTATTGGGAATTATCTCCCCCATCTTGCATTATGGAATTCCCAAAAGCTGGTCCAAGCAAAAGGAAGAGAGTGGTGTTAACTTTAAAACAGAAAATCGAGATGTGCCAACGACTAGCAAGGGGAGAGAAGAGTATCAACATTATGAATGAATTCAAAATCGGTTCGTCAACAATCTACGACATCAAATCGCAGAAGGATAAGCTGCTCAAGTTTTATTCAAGCTCGGAGACATCTAAGAGTGTAGAGAAACAGCGTACGCTTCATAAGCCTAAGCTTGAAGAGCTGGATACCGTGCTTTATGAGTGGTTTTCTCTTAAGCGTTCAGAGGGTGTTCCACTTTCCGGACCCATGCTAATCGAGAAAGCGAAGGATTTCTACGAAAGGATGGAGCTCACTGACAAGTGTGCTTTCTCCGAGGGATGGCTAACGTGCTTCAAGTTACGGCATGGGACACGACGACTCGATATTTCCGGGGAGAAGAAATCAGCTGATCACGACGCCGCAGAAGAATACTGCGATTATTTCAATCGGATTGTGCAGCAACATGATTTGTCGCCAGCACAGATATATAATGCCGATAAAACTGGCTTGTTTTGGAGATTTTTGCCAGCATCAACGCTTGCTGGGGCTAGTGAGGCTAATGCTTCAGGTTACAAGAAAAATAAAGATCGTGTAACCGTGCTAACATGTGCAAACGCTGCTGGATCACACCGGGTTAAACTTCTTGTTATTGGGAAGTATAAAAATCCCCGTGCATTTAAAAATGTGAGGCACTTACCTGTTGAGTACGAAGATCAAAAAAATGCTTGGATGGATAAGGAAATCTTCTCCTATTGGTTCCATCATATTTTTGTTCCATCTGTGAGGGAACATTTCTGTAAAATAGGGAAACCTGAAGATAGCAAATGCATTTTATTGCTTGATAATTGTAGAGCCCATCCGCATGAATCCGAGTTGGTTTCGGGAAATATTTTCACCATTTATTTGCCACCAAATGTAACTTCTCTCATACAACCCATGGACCAGGGCGTTATCCAAAATCTGAAGTGTCATTACAAGAAAGACTTCCTACGTAAACTGATAAACCAAGATGACAATATTCATGCATTTCAGAAGGAATACAATCTTAAAGATGCCATCTATAATGTTGCATGTTCCTGGAACTTGGTGAAAGGTCACACTCTGAGGCAAGCCTGGCGCAAATTGTAGCCTTCTGTAATGTTTGCTGAAGGTTCTTCTTCAGAGGAGGAATTTCATGGGTTCAATGTTCGTCCCAAGAAGAGTGCAATAATGGAAATGGCTGGCATGGTGAAAAATGTAGGCCCAGCAAACCCTCTACGTCACCTCAGTGAAAGTGATATCGAGCAGTGGGTTGATGCAGATAGAGAAGTTGCTGTTGTACATATGCTAAGTGATGATGAAATAATTGAGAGTGTTTTGAATCCAAAGAAAGAAAAGGAAAGTGAGATGGAAAGTGAAGAAGATGAGATTTCTGAAGAGAACAAGATTTCTTGGGCTAAAGCTGCAGAAGGATTTTCTTCAATCCTCCAGTTTGCTGAAAGGCAGCCTTGCTACTCTGCCCAAGAAGTTATGCACCTCCATATTCTGCATTCCACGTTTCTACAGAAAAGGCAAGAGTCCACTAAGCAAGCCGACATCTGCAACATGTTTAAGAAAGCTTCCAAAAGAGTCGAAGCAGCGGAAGTGCCTGAAGAGTCTGTGGAATCTGTGGAAGTGCATTTTCCTGATGACCCAGCTGGCATGGATATTCCTGATGAACCAGTTGACTTGGAATAAGTGTACAGTCAACTACAGTACTGTATACAGTCGTTTATAAGTTTTGTTTTACTGTTAAGTAATTAAAGAGTTATGGATTACCCTCAACTGGCAGTACTGTACTTAATCAAGCATCTTCCACCATCCATTTAACACAACATTCTGCAGGTGAGTACCCAATTACTGTATACTGCACATTTCTTGATTTTTTTATTTTTGTTTGTTAAAAATAGCCTCGGTAGATAACCCTCTCCGTCATGCGGAATTTTTATTCAACCGGCACCACCCCGGTCCCGTCGGTGCCGGATACCAAAGAGTTTCCTGTAGCTTGAAAGTTCATTAAGTCACTCACACTGGACCAAAGTAACAATCACATCCCCCAACCCCAACAACATCCCCCAACCCCACTCACACATTGCACATCCCCCAATTTGTCTCAGTCAATTCATGTCAACATATCCATCACCAAGCAACTGTAAAGGCGAGTTGCCACTTGGCAGGCAAGAATGGAACACGGGGCAGTAGTGCAAATTAATATATTTTATGTGACATAAAGCAAAAGAAAACTTAATAACATAATACGTTAACAAACACCCATGTGCATACCCTTGGTGAATTACAATGATTTTCTCTTCCTCTCCCTACTGCTCCTACGTAGTGCATCCCATGTGTCTTCAGGAGAGGTAGAGGCAAGTTGCTCAGAACCCTGCCCTGAGTGCAGAGATGCTCTTCACAGATGTCTTCTGGGTTCTGGAGCCCCTGAGGGCCCCGCCAAAGACTGCTCCACCTGCACCTGTGCAGGCGCAGACTCGGCCACTGGGAGAGGAGGCAGTATGTCAGGTACTGGCTGAGCGAGGGGCAACTGGTGAGAAGTGGAAGTGCTTTGAGTGGAAATCCCACTTTCATGTCCCCTTTTGCCATCATCCCTCTCCTGGGCCAGCGCCACATCACTCCTGCCACTCTGCTGCAGACCAACTCGTTGAAGATCAGTGACACGATGTAACGCCACGAATAAGGTATCTGTCATCTTGTTTAAGGCGGCAGACAAGTTGGCATCCAAAGTTTGCACGGCCATGGTCATGGCCTGCATGGATTGGTTTGCTAGCCGTGATTGAAGTTCTACAGAGGCAGCCCTTCTCTCCATCGCAGACATCCTCGCAATTACCTGCGACATCAACCCACTCATGCTTGAGCTGGACTCCTCCATCCTCTCTGCTATTGGGGAAAGTGTGCATGGACAGCCAGTACCTCGCAAATTTGCTGCTGACCCTCAATGATTCTCCTTTGTCATCGACAGCCCCCAGGGTACAGCATCTGCGTCCAGCTGAGCAGAGCTTGTAGAGGGTTGCGCTCCCCGACACGGACTTTCCACTGTTGTCCCTGTCACCACTGTCTGCTCATGCTCACTTGTAACTGTGAGCCACCGGGTGAAATCCCAACTGTCTGTCGAACGGGACCCACCGAAGTGCACGTTCCTCTGAGGAATCGTCGTCAGGAAAGTCGACAGACTTCTGCTCTACATGTGATGGCCCTGGAGGAGAGAAGAGACGGATATGAATTAGTACTGGCAATATAACAATGTTGACACTCAGCATAATTACGCTTATCATTTTTCACTTGTTGCTGAAATCAAGGCAACGTGACTGAGTCTTGTATGAGATGTGGGTCACAGGTATTTAATTCTGTCACCAGGCAACTGCAAAATCCCAGTCTCTCTATCTCCGATGGTCAGGGACACAGATGCTACAGATCTCCATGGTCTCTTCTTCTCGAGCTATCGGCTGCACAATCTGTGATGGGCCACCTCCAGTTATCTCCCTCTCTCTTGTGTTCTGCGCTCTCTTCTCCTGCAACAAGGGAAAGAACAGACCTATAAGTGACTATAAGGGCATGTGTTCACCCACTGGATGCAGTGCATTCAGTGAGGGTGACTATCAGGGAGTTGCACCACATTGCATAAGGATTGGGGTGAGTGGCAGTGGTGGATGGATAGATGGGGACGTGAGGAAGTGTATAGAGAGTGAACGATGGTTGCTCTTGAAACTTAAGAGGGTGTGAGGAGTGATGTGATGGTGTAGGCTTGACAAGACAGAGTGAAGGGGGAATGGTGTACACTACAGGATGTAGGTGAATCTGCAACTGTGCTCACCTTTCCCGACCTGGTTCGATCATTGAAGCGCTTCCTACACTGGATCCAGAAACGGGCCAGAACACTCCTGCCGCTCACCTCCTCAGCCACCTCCAACCACGCCTTTTTAATGACAGCAGCAGGATTCTTCCTCCCGTTGCTGGGGAAGATGATCTCCCTCCGGTTCCTCACTACCCCCAGCAATACATCAAGCTGTTAAACCAAGGCGCAGCTTTCAACTTCACCCTCTCTTTGAACCAATTCCTAACTCCTCCAAATACCATCTTTGAATTGGCCCTTTCAATAGTGGAGTTGAGATCGCATCATGCAGGTGCACACCACGCCCGCTGTTATGCATTGGTGACACCAAACCTGGAAGTAAAATTAGAATTAGGTAGCCATGCTGAAATTGGACATTCTGACGTGCCAAAACTTCTTCCTGATTTGGCACGCTATCGCCAACCCAAACCCCCCCCCCCCCCCCCCACTTCATCTACCCCCATTCAGAACCCATCTCTGGGTTATTATTGGACCAAAAGTGTTCCTGCCCATGGCATATAGAGATAGATTTAATCTGTGATATACAGAGATAGATTTAATCTGTGATATACAGAATTAGATTTAATCTGTGATATTCAGAGATAGATTTAATCTGTGATATTCAGAGATAGATTTAATCTGTGATATACAGAGATAGATTTAATCTGTGATATACAGTTAGATTTAATCTGTGATGTACAGAGATAGATTTAATCTGTGATATTCAGAGATAGATTTAATCTGTGATATACAGAGATAGATTTAATCTGTGATGTACAGAGATAGATTTAATCTGTGATATACAGAGATAGATTTAATCTGTGATATACAGAGATAGATTTAATCTGTGATATACAGAGATAGATTTAATCTGTGATATACAGAGATAGATTTAATCTGTGATATACAGAGTTAGATTTAATCTGTGATATACAGAGTTAGATTTAATCTGTGATATACAGAGATAGATTTAATCTGTGATATACAGAGATAGATTTAATCTGTGATATACAGAGATAGATTTAATCTGTGATATACAGAGATAGATTTAATCTGTGATATACAGAGATAGATTTAATCTGTGATATTCAGAGATAGATTTAATCTGTGATATACAGAGATAGATTTAATCTGTGATATACAGTTAGATTTAATCTGTGATGTACAGAGATAGATTTAATCTGTGATATTCAGAGATAGATTTAATCTGTGATATACAGAGATAGATTTAATCTGTGATGTACAGAGATAGATTTAATCTGTGATATACAGAGATAGATTTAATCTGTGATATTCAGAGATAGATTTAATCTGTGATATACAGAGATAGATTTAATCTGTGATATACAGAGATAGATTTAATCTGTGATATACAGAGTTAGATTTAATCTGTGATATACAGAGTTAGATTTAATCTGTGATATACAGAGATAGATTTAATCTGTGATATACAGAGATAGATTTAATCTGTGATATACAGAGATAGATTTAATCTGTGATATACAGAGATAGATTTAATCTGTGATATACAGAGATAGATTTAATCTGTGATATACAGAGATAGATTTAATCTGTGATATACAGAGTTAGATTTAATTTTTGTTGACACCCCTGACTGAGAACAATAACAGAACATGGACAAAAATTACACAAGAAAGTAGAATTAAAAAAAGAGCATTCAGCTGGTCCAGCTCACTGCTTCAGGACCCCATCATTCCCCATTCAAACCCATAACTCTGTACTCCTTCCTGAATGAGGATTACCTTGTACTTAAAATACCAGCTGGGGGATGATTTTAGCAATGAGTCTCGCTCGAATCTTGCTGGCATACTCACCTCTCAGCAAGTTTATTAATACTGATGTTACTGTATGAGGCTCAGTAAATGTAAATACAACTAGCACATCCGCTAAACTAACTTGTCCCTGGTAGAATGGAGAGTGATATTCATAGGATGATATTGCTCTCCTTTATGATCCCAGTACAATAACTGTGCCATAAAATTTACATCATGGTAAAGGCACATATAAAATGATATTATAAGGAAAATTCCTGCACCACAGTTTTTAAAAGGCTTTTATAAATGGTTTCTTCTTGACACTTCTATTTTGACATTGTATTTAAAAGGGGCTGATTGTGTGCTGAATCAGAACACTCTGTGACATATTAAGATTTCAATACTTTCCAAACCACTGTCTGGAAACATACAAGAGCTGTTCTGTAATTCATTCTGAGCATAACTAAGTTTGCTTATATCAAAGTGAATGTCCATTTAAAAAAAAACTCATGTATATGCCAAACGCAACCACTTTATATTCCCAAGTGAATAAGAAACTTTAACAGATGAGGTTAACACGAAAGACATATTTTTCACAGCTGCTGCAGACAGGGAAATGAATGCAATTTACCATAATATCACTTAAACTTGTAAATCCAAACTAGAGAGGGAGTTAATACTAAATTAAGGTTCCAATATTCTACTATTAAACCCAGGGTTGAAATTGCTGATGCAGGTGATGGGGATTCAGTAAGAACAAAAATCCTCAATAATCAAACGTGACACATAAAATCTGCACCAGCTTCTCAGACCAAGTCAGATGCAGGATTGGTCTTGATTGCACTTTACTGAAGTAACATTTGGGTTATTGGAATGGAGACGATACTCATCAGCTATTGAAAGGCAGGCCGCTCAATCCCAGGAATCAATCTCGTGAACCTTTGTTGCACCACCTCTAAGGCAAGTATATCCTTCCTTAAATAAGGAGACCAAAACGGTACACAATACTCCAGGTGTGGTCTCACCAGGGCCCTATATAATTGCAGCAAGACTTCTTTACTCTTCTACTCCAATCCCCTTGTAATAACGGCTAACATACCATGTGCCTTCCTAATTGCTTGCTGTACCTGCAGGTTAACTTTCTATGATTTGTGTCCAAGGACACTCAGGTCCCACTAAATACCAGCATTTACTAGTCTCTCACTTTTAAAAAAAATATTCTGCTTTTCTATTCTTCCTACCAAAGTGCATAGATTCTCACCAAAGAAGCTCCAGAAAAATACATCAAGAAATATTGGCCCAGAAATTGATCTCGCTCTGTTCCCGCGGGGGTAAGCCTTCCCCGCGATGTCTCACCTCGCTTGTGCTTTTTCTGATCCAGCTCGCACGAACTTGATGTTCCAGACATCAGCTGGGCAGTGCTTGCGTATCCCAGCGGCGTAGTGAATTCGTGCGAGCTGTGGGATCACGTGACTCAGTTAGAGCCAATGGCAGCACACCATCTTCCATTCATAAGTTTCATAGACCTGATGTGAAATCTATGAATCTTACATCCCCCAAAATAACAGCTAATCCTCAATTAAATTTTAAAAAAACCCATCACATTAATAAAATAAGTATAGTTAATTAAATTAACCATTTTAAATAAAAAATTAAATTTTTGAAAAAATTTAAAATCTTTTAAAAAGTTATAAAAATAAACTTACCTGTCTTTAAAGTCTCTAAAAAAGATATACCTGTTAAAAAAATTCAAAAAAATACTTAATTCACTACTTACCTTCTTAAAAGCGGGTCTTACTCCTCCTTTTTACATTTCCAAAATCTTCCCTACTTACCTGCGCGTCCAAAGCATGAAGTGCACAGCGTGCGCGCAGCCTGTAGCGCGCACGTGATGCACCCAGGCCCCACCCCCTTTTCAGAAGAGCAATTGCCGGTTTTCAGCGCATGCGCAGGGCATGCAGAAAACCGGCAATTGGAGTGGGAATACGCGAGAGTACGCAGTGCGTACTCTCGCGTCCCGGGATCAATTTTCGGCCCAATGTTTAAACTGGGTCAGCGCCAGCGAAATGCTTTTCTATTTCACTGGTTGAATCTGTGTTAAGTTTCCCCCCCCCCCCCCCCCCCGGGTATTCTAGTTCTATATGGTCTATTTTTATTTTCTCTTGACCCACAATTGTTGTTAGTCTGTTGCTAAATCATGCACACTCAGTTCATTTTACAGACAAACCCAAGCTGTAATGACTGTAAAAAGCCAAGCCTTTTGTAACTTAACCTAAAGTGGGTTCATTGGATTCATCCATGGTGTCCATCACTGACCTTGATGAACTGATTGAGAGGAAACAAGCACAGTGAATCCCTTCTATAAGATCACCTTCCAACGTAGAGTTGGTGATATTAACACATTCAAACCGCATTCCTTTGCCTGCTAATTTAGCAGAGGTGGTAGCCCCGAGCCGTTTCCTCAACGCGGCTCTCCCAGAAAGGAGCGGCGCTCTCCAGGAGCTCTGTTCAGGAAATCACAGACTTTGTGCACCTGATTTTCCACCAATTGAAATTAATAGATAGAGAAAAGAAAGAAAAAAGACTTGCATTTCTATAGCCCCTTTCACAACCTCAGGGCATCCCAAAGCGTTTACAGCCAATGAAGTGCTTTTGAAGTGTAGTCACTGTTGTAATGCAAGAAACGCAGCACCTAATTTGCGCACAGCAAGGTCCCACAAACAGCACTGTGATAATGACCAGATAATCTGTTTTAATTATGTTGTTTGAGGGATGAATATTGGCCAGGACACTGGGGAAAATTCACCTGCTCTTATTTGAAATAGTTCCATAGGATCTTTTACATCCACCTGAGAAAGCAGATGAGGCCTTGGTTTAACAGCTCATCTGAAAGACGGCAGCTCCGACAGTGCAGCACTCCCTCAGTACTGCACTGGAGTGTCAGCCTGGATGTTGTGCTCAAGTCTCTGGAGTGGGTAGTTGAACCCATGACCTTCTGACTCAGAGGTGAGAGTGTACCCACTGAGCCACAGCTCAAGGACTATGGGCTTGTGATTTCCCAACCTATGGGCACTGTGCCTCACTGGGAGCACCTGATCAGGAAATTGGCTCTCCCAATTATCCTAACCTGGTTAATGCCTGCAATACAATAACAAAGGAATCTCAAACGGACATTTTGACTGTTTATCCGCTAATATCAGCAAAAGTAATTTCTAAGCTTACATTCTAAGAACATAAGAACATAAGAAATAAGAGCAGGAGTAACCATACGGCCCTTTGAGCCTGCTCTGCCATTCAATAAGATCATGGCTGATCTTCGTCCTCAACTCCACCTTCCCACACTATCTCCATATCCCTTGGTTCCCTTCAAGTCCAAAAATCTATTGATCTCAGCCTTGAATATACTCAACGACTCAGCATCACAGCCCTTTGGGGCAGAGAATTCCAAATATTCACAACCCTCTGAGTGAAGAAATTCCTCCTCATCTCAGTCTTAAATGGCCTACCCCTTATCCTGAGACTATGCCCCCGAGTTCTAGACTCTCCAGCCAGGGGAAACAACCTCTCAGCAGCTACCCTGTCAATCCCCCTCAGAATCTTATATTCTACCAACAGAGATTTAGCATATCTGCTTCCTCTCAACCAGTTTATCAAACTGCTCGTGAAAATAGTCTGAGTACAGGAGTTGCTCGTAGGAAAGTCCTGTTATATTTCAAATTATTTTTCAGAGCATTGCTCATTAGTAGTCTGGGGTCCAGAGCATGTTTGGATGTTTAAGAATTAACCTGTGCTATTCCTATACTGTTTGAGTGCTCCATGTGTGGATGTGGTATACACCCAGACAATTCTAGCTGCTTGTAAATTTCTGGCTCCATCGCCAGGGATGAAGACTTCAGTAATGTGGAGAGACTAGAGAAGCTGGTATCCTTGTCCTTAGAGCAGAGAATGTTAAGGAGAGATCTAATAGAGGTGTTCAAAATTATGAGAGGTTTTGATAGGCTAAAAATGGAGAAACTATTTCCACTGGCAGGTGGGTCAGTAACTAGAGGACACAGATTTAAAATAATTGGCAAAAGAATCAGAGGAGAGATGAGAATTTTTTTTACTAGGCGAGTTGTTATGATCTAGAATGCATTGCCTGAAAGGGTGGTGGAAGCAGATTCGATAGTAACTTTCAAAAGGGAATTGTATAAATACTTGAAAAGATAATATTCGCAGGACTATGGGGAAAGAGCAGGGGGCTGGGATGAATTGGATGGCTCTTTCTAAGAGCTAGCACAGGCACGATGGGCCGAATGGCCTCCTTATGTGCTATATCATTCTATTATTCCCTAATTCTATGATTCTATGAGATGGCTGGCTCCTGTTTCTTGAAGATTGTCAAGCATTTATAACAAAGTGTGTCACTTTAAAACATCTGAAATGTGGGGCTCGATTTTAATAGCCCTGAGGAGGTGGGTTTGGAGGCAGGTCGGCAGCGAAAATCGGAAAAAATGGCTTCAGACTGCCAACCCGCCTCCATCCCGCCCCCCACCTGAATTTCGTGAGTGTCGGGTCAGCTGCTCCCAAACTGACCCGATGGGAACCGGTGGGACAGATTGTTAAGGCAGTTAAGAGCCGGTTAATTGCCTTGCTAATCCTATTTTTATAGTGGTTTCCCATTTTCGTGCTTCTGGCTCCTGTTTCCCGTCTTGTCAGAAACAGGCCAGCTGCAAGGAGATGAGTTGCTGGAGGACATGATTTATAATGATTGATGGAACACTTTAAAAGCGCTCCTGTAACATGGCTGACATTCAAATGCAACAACTTTGTTGTTGGAGGTTTGGGATAAGATTTTGCAAATCTACTGACCTTGTGACTGTTCAAGCTGACACCCATCTGCACTGTGACCTGATTGGAATAATTTCAGGCCACTTTGAGTGTGCGCTTGCAAGCTTCTTGCCTCAACCGAAATCTATAGCAACGGGATGGGAAACATTTACATCCTCTCATCCTGGTCATCAGATTCGGAGGAAGAGCAGCTGCGGCAGCACCACAACCAGCCACAACAGCAGCACCAGCACCAGGAGCGGCAACCTCCTCCTCACCCACCTGATGCTGCACTGGGCAGAGGGCATCAGCCCCTAACAAAATTGCTGGCCAGGAGGCCAGCAATGGCATCACCATGGCCAGATTTCCTTCACTTGATGCTGTAAACCCTGGATGCCACATGATGCGCAAGGTTGACACCAACCCACACCAGCACCGTGAAGCATCCCTTTAATGTCCAAGCCATTCCATGCACACTCATCATTATAGCGGGAGTGGCGGGGGGGCAGAAGTTATGACTGAACGATCACTGGAACTCAGTAAGACACTTCTCAATGTGCGCTCAGATCTGTCCAATAAGGGGCACTTTTGGAAAAAGATATTACACTGTATGACAACACATTACCAGAAACTTCAAATGGACATTGGCTAAATCTCTCAAGTGCCTACCCTTGTGTGTTGTTAGTTGGTATGCTTGCAGTAGGATGAGGGTAAGTGTGAGGGGTGGCTAGTGAGATGGGGAAGTGATAAAGTAGATAGAGATTGTTGGGTGGAGGTTCAAGGTAAGTTGGTGTTCTGGGGAGGTCTCTTCTGCCCTTGGAAGGGAAGAGAACCTCCCTGCGTGCTGTGACTTAAGAACATAAGAACATAAGAAATAGGAGCAGGAATAGGCCACTTGGCCCCTCGAGCCTGCTCCGCCATATGGAGGGAGTCATTGGAGAGCCTAGGTGCAAGTGTTCATCTTTGTGCAGTGATTGTCAGTGTTTGCAGCACCTCAATGCTGTCAAACACAGACAGATCAACTGTCAAAATAAAATTTTGCGTGGTCCCTTTAAGGAAACCGGCAGATGACGCGTCATCAAATGGCCTCGTCAGACCCGCTTCCTGTTAATTGGCCGGGGAGCCCGCAGGGCAGGCTTAACAAGGCCAATCAAGGGAAAATCATGTCTGCAGAGCGGAGGCAGCTGGGGGCGGGACCGGAACCCGGAAACCAGCTGACTCGCCCCCATCCCGCCTCCAGAATTAAATTTGCGGCTGTGATGTCTGAAGAGTGACAAACTCATGTTTGGTGCAAGATTTGTAGGAAGCCCCTAGCTGATGTCCCATGGTGTTGTTAACAGTGAATGAGACATTTTATAAGAATGGTGGACGGGGGTTGTTTATGCCAAGTAGTATTACCAGAAGCACTGATTTATCAGCGTTGGGGTGGCCTTGAGATCAAGGAGCAGTAGGGAAGGGATCTCAGGTTCTTGCAGTACTGGGATGGGGGTCTCAAGCTTTAGCAGCACTCTGAGGTGATCCTGGTGTCTGGGAGCGCTGCCAGAAGAGTTGTTGGAGCATGGGGTACGTCCTGGGATCTGGGAGAATGGGGAGAGAGATTCCAGGGTCTGTGAACTCAGGGCAATCCTGGGATAAGGGAGCACTAGCAGCAACCTCTTAGAGTTTCAGAGCATTGGGAGTCTTTGGGTTTGTGATCACCGGGAAGAGATGCCAGCTGGTGGAGTCTTGGGAAGGGGAATCCTGGGATCCAGGAAGAGTGGGAAATGCTCTGGGAGCAATGGAGGTCCAGAGTCTGCCAGTATTGGAGACTGTTGGGATCTGGCAATACTGGGAAACAAGGTGTATCAGGCCGGACGGGGAAGAGTTTCCCAGGAGAATGGGACCCAAACTGCCAATGGCCCCCTTGGACCATCAGACGCCTCAGTCACCACGTGCCTGTTTATGCCTTCAGGGAACCCCTGGTCCCTATTTTTTCTCTCCATCATCAGCCTGCTCCTGCCTTTAAGTTCCTGCACTATCTAATAATCACAAATTTCCATACATTCCCTCTCCCATTGTGTCACATCCTGCTACAATCATGTTTAATACCTTATTTGGTTTGTTTTTAGATGGTAGCATTAGTATTTGGGTGTACAGCTGTGTTTGCCGATTGCACCATTGTCCACTACATCTTTTTTGCCTGCTTTCTAAGGCTGGTGGGTTAGCGTATGACACATGTCCCTCTAAAATGATATTGGAAGTCATTTTTTTGGTGAATTTGTTGGGATGCTGGTGTTGGAATAGTATCAGCATTTGATAAAGTGTCCCAAATGGAGAGATCCAAGGCTGAAAAGTAGAAAATGAATAAAGGAAATAATAAAGGCGAGATACAAGTGGTGTTACCAGGTTAAGGACAGAAATGATGAAATGCTGTGTGTAACATAATGTTTCCTGAGCTGTTGGGGCAATGAAAATGCGACAGTTAATTCATCAATCCCACAAAGCCAGGTTGGGTTGCTCCCAAAGGGACTAGGGGGGCTCAGAGAATCAAAGCTACAGATTTACAGCCCTGTTCTGACCGGTGCTCCCTTTGAGTGAGACATCACCCTCGGAGGATGAGATTAGTGAATTTACCCTCTAAACCATTTGGCTGGCCCTAACTTGCTTTGAAAGAGTAAAGGAAACAAGATACAAAAGGGGTTATCCTGCAATAAATAAATAATTGCAGATGGAAAAGATACACAGATAAGAATAAATAAATTGAAGTACTTGTGCATTATTTACAATCAGGTGGGAGGCCTCCAGCCTGGAATATGGGCCTCAAAATTTGTTTGTTCCCGACTTCGGGGGTGAACCCAGCGAGCACCATGAACCGCCACGCCGAAACCGATGAGCAAGTGGACCACGCAAAATTGGGCTTCGTGCATCATCAGTACACAACCGGCGTACCTGGGACACATGTGTGCCAGTCGTAAAGAAGACAAAGATTG
Organism: Squalus acanthias; assembly: GCA_030390025.1. Taxonomy (NCBI): domain Eukaryota; kingdom Metazoa; phylum Chordata; class Chondrichthyes; order Squaliformes; family Squalidae; genus Squalus; species Squalus acanthias. The sequence continues at coordinate 101,142,928 of CM059429.1, forward strand.
AAAGGTGAGGACATCAAAACTCGGCCTATCATTAGTCCGAGGGAGAGGAGATCGGGAGGGGAGGCAAGCGATGGCCACCAGCGGTCTGCAGGTTTAATTTGGAGCCAGGAGAAGCACAACTGCCAGATATTACACCCCTGATATGCATAGGCAATGGGCTTAACTCCTGTTTCAGGCAGGCACCTTCGATGACTACAGGGTCCTCCAACCAATATGGCATGTGGCGCATAATGAGTGCATGCACGCCACAAGCCATAGTGAACCCTTCAGTGCCTGTTGTTGCCTGAAAAACGGGTGCTGCACGATCCAATCTCTAGGCCATGGTGATTAAAGAGCTCACTTGCTACTTTAATATATTAATGAATCCATCCATCCATCCATCTATCAATCCATCCAACCATCTGGACCACCCACCCACATCTTATGTATGCTCAAACTCTTCATGATGGACAGCAATGGAGAGCAACTGGTGATCTGTTAAAAATGTGCACGCATTTCTTGTATAGCACACTTCAGGGTTCACACGCTGGCATCATCCAGTGGTGTCAACGTCAGGCATCATACTTTGGCACAACACTTGGTAAAAGTAAAGCAGCTACAAATCAGAACTGAGGAGATAGAGAACATACAAACTGAGATCAAGGAAATTAGCTGGAAAATTACCACTGAGACTTACGAAAACAACCGATCTGAACAACTAGTGAGGAGAACTTACTAATAAAAGAAAGGAAAAGGAAAAGCAATCAAATGACTTTAAGCCAGGGGTGTCAAACGTACAGCCCATTGTTTCATCTCCCTGTGCTGATGTGAGCTGCACTTGGATTCACTTATGTAGTTTTGAGCTGTGCCCCATAATTATATATATTATTTAGTTGATATTTAAATCAAGCCATTCTGTTGCTCATGATATAATAAGATATGCAATAGAAAGCATCAGAAATCTACACAATGCCGTTGCACATTGATCTCAACTTCATTGAGGAAGTGACAGCCCAAGTAGACTGTGGTGAACCTATAACGTGGTGTTCAATCACTTCCAAAAGGCTTTTGACAAAGTTCCACAAGGAAAGGCTATTAATTCAACTCACAGCTGTGAGGATTCAGGGTAACCGCTGAGAATGGATAAGCAACTGGTTGAAGTGCAGGAAACAATAAGTAGGTGTTAAAGGAGATATGCCAGAGTGGAGGAAGTAATGAGGTGGGGGAGGGTATGAAACAGGAAATCAGAGGTGCGTGCAAAAAAGGCACGGCAGTTATCATGGGTGACTTTAATATGCATATAGATTGGGCTACTCAAACTGGAAGCAATACGGTGGAGGAGGATTTCCTGGAGTGTTTAAGGGATGGTTTCCTAAACCAATATGTTGAGGAACCAACTCGAGGGGAGGCCATCCTGGACTGGGTGTTGTGTAATGAGGAGGGACTAATCAGCAATCTTGTGGTATGAGGCCCCCTGGGGAAGAGTGACCATAGTATGGTGGAGTTCTACATTAGGATGGAGAAGGAAACAGTTAAGTCAGAGACCATGGTCCAGAACTTAAATAAGGGCAACTTTGAGGGTATGAGGCGTGAATTGGCGAGGTTAAATTGGCAAGCGATATTTAAGGGGCTATCAGTGGAAGGGCAATGGCAGACATTTAGAGATCGCATGGATGAACTACAACAATTGTACATCCCGGTCTGGCGTAAAAATAAAAAAGGGAAGGTGGCTCAACCATGGCTAACAAGGGAAATCAGGGATAATATTAAAACCAAGGAAGTTGCATACAAATTGGCCAGAAGTAGCAGCAAACCCGGGGACTGGGAGAACTTCAAAACTCAGCAGAGGAGGACGAAGGGTTTGATTAGGGCAGGGAAAATAAAATATGAAAGGAAGCTTGCAGAGAACATTAAAATGGACTGCAAAAGCTTCTATAAATATGTAAAAAGAAAGAGGTTAGTAAAAACAAACGTAGGTCCCCTGCAGTCGGAAACAGGGGAAGTCGTAATGGGGAACAAGGAAATGGCAGATCAATTGAACAAGTACTTTGGTTCGGTGTTTACTGTGGAGGACACACACAACCTGCCGGAAATAAAAGGGGTCAGAGGATCTGGTAAGAGGGAGGAGCTGAGGGAAATCCTTATTAGTCGGGAAAAGGTATTGGGGAAATTGATAGGACTGAAGGCTGAAAAATCCCCGGGGCCTGATGGTCTGCATCCCAGAGTACTTAAGGAGGTGGCCTTGGAAATAGTGGATGCATTGACGATCATTTTCCAACATTCCTTAGACTCTGGATCAGTTCCGATGGAGTGGAGGGTGGCCAATGTAACCCCTCATTTTAAAAAAGGAGGGAGGGAGAAAGCAGGGAATTATAGACCGGTCAGCCTGACATCGGTCGTGGGTAAAATGATGGAAGCAATTATTAAAGATGTCATAACAGACCATTTGGAAAGTGGCGACATGATAGGTCCAAGTCAGCATGGATTTGTGAAAGGGAAATCATGCTTGACAAATCTTCTGGAATTTTTTGAGGATGTTTCCAATAGGGTGGACAGGGGGGAACCAGTAGATGTGGTGTATTTGGACTTTCAGAAGGCCTTCGACAAGGTCCCACACAAGAGATTGGTGAGCAAAGTTAAAGCACATGGGATTGGGGGTAATGTGTTGACGTGGATTGAGAACTGGTTGGCACACAGGAAACAAAGAGTAGGAGTAAATGGGTACTTTTCAGAATGGCAGGCAGTGACCAGCGGGGTACCGCAGGGTTCGGTGCTGGGACCCCAGCTGTTTACATTATATATTAATGATTTGGACGAAGGGATTAAATGTAATATCTCCAAATTTGCGGATGACACTAAATTGGGAGGCAGTGTGAACAATGAGGAGGATGCTAGGAGGCTACAGAGTGACTTGGACAGGTTGGGTGAATGGGCAAATGTATGGCAGATGAAGTACAATGTGGATAAATGTGAGGTTATCCACTTTGGTGGTAAAAATAGAGAGGCGGACTATTACCTGAATGGTGGCAGATTAGGGAAAGGGGACGTGCAACGAGACCTGGGCGTCATGGTACATCAGTCACTGAAGGTGGGAATGCAAGTGCAGCAGGCAGTCAAGAAAGCAAACGGAATGATGGCCTTCATAGCAAGGGGATTTGAGTACAGGAGTAGGGAGGTGATGCTACAGTTGTACAGGGCCTTGGTGAGGCCACACCTGGAGTATTGTGCGCAGTTTTGGTCTCCTATCTTAAGGAAGGACATTCTTGCTATTGAGGGAGTGCAGCGAAGGTTCACTAGATTGATTCCTGGGATGGCCGGACTGACATATCAAGAAAGATTGGGTCAACTGAACTTGTATCCTCTGGAGTTCAGAAGAATGAGGGGGGATCTTATAGAGACATTTAAAATCCTGACTGGTTTAGACAAATTAGATGCGGGCAGAATGTTCCCAATGGTAGGGAAAACTAGAACCAGGGGTCACAGTCTAAGGATTAAGGGGAAGCCATTTAGGACTGAGCTGAGGAGGAACTTCTTCACCCAGAGAGTGGTGAATCTATGGAATTCTCTTCCACAGAAGGTTGTTGAGGCCAGTTCGCTAAATATATTCAAAAGGGAGTTAGATATAACACTCACAACTAAGGGGATCAAGGGGTATGGCGAGAAAGCAGGAATGGGGTACTGAGGTAGCATGTTCAGACATGAACGCATTGAATGGCGGTGCAGGCTCGAAGGACCGAATGGTCTACTCCTGTACCTATTTTCTATGTTTCTATGTTTCTATGTAATGAGTGCGCTCCCTCAGGGCTCAGTACTCGGATAACTACTGTTTCCAATTTATGTAAATGACTTTGATTCAGAAACTCAATGGAAAGTGTTCAAATTTTCACTTGATACCCGACGAGAAGGGACAGTGGAATCAGAAGAGGAACTTCAGAAATTACAGAATGAGTTGGACAAGATTTGTAAGTGAATAGAACAATGGCAGATAAAATTTAATGTGGACAAGTGTAAAATGCTACACATAAGGAAAAATAGATGATATGCGTACTCCATGAATTGTGTTGAAATAGATAAGGATTAAGCTGAAAGAGATCTAGGAGTCATGGTAAACCTGAACCTATTCCAGAACAGCAATTAGCAAAACCAATAGGATGACTAACTACATAGCCAACATGGTAGAATATAAGTCAGAGAAGGTAATGATCAAACATTATAGTACTCTATTTAGACGGTACCTTGAATACTTTTTCCATTTCTGCTCGCCATGAAATGAGAGGCATTCAAGAACTGGGGCAGTGCAGAGAATAGGCTGATCCTCAGGCATTGGGGAACAGCAGTAGCGGTAAATAAAATCTAAATGTAATTAAGTACCAAAATGATTTATCTTTATCTATTTCTATTTTAATATTTTTTGCTGAAAGTGGCCAAGTGCAGGCTCACCACATAAAATGAGTTTGAGACAACTGCTCTAAGCAGTCTTTGAAATGTTGTCATCCGCCATTCTTTCCCTCAGCCTGATGACACCTAGTTCATAAATGAGGAATCTAACATAATAACCTTATATATTTCATAAAATCATAGAATCATAGAAAGGTTACAGCACAGAAGGAGGCCATTCGGCCTGTCGAGCCCGTGCCGGCTCTCTGCAAGAGCACTTCAGCTAGTCCCACTTCCCCGCCCTTTCCCCGAAGCCCTGCAAATTTTTTCCTTCAGGTACTTATCCAATTCCCTTTTGAAAACCACGATTGAGTCTGCTTCCACCACTCTTTCAGGAAGTGCATTCCAGATCCTAACCACTTGCTGAGTAAATAAGTCTTTCCTCATGTCGCCTTTGGTTCTTCTGACAATCACCTTAAATCTGTGTCCTCTGGTTCTCGACCCTTCCGCCAATGGGAACAGTTTCTCTCTATTAACTCTGTCCAGACCCCTCATGATTTAGAATACCTCTATCAAATCTCCTCTCAACCATCTCTGCTCTAAGGAGAACAACCCCAGCTTCTGTAGTCTATCCATGTAACTGAAGTCCCTCATCCCTGGAATCATTCTTGTAAATCTTTTCTGCACCCTCTCTAAGACCTTCACATCCTGGCTCTGATCTGGTCCCTGGTGGGCGTGTGTGCTGTGAGGAGGATGCAGAGAAACTCCAGTATGATTTGGACAGGTTGGGTGATTGGGCAGATGCATGGCAGATGCAGTATAATGCGGATAAATGCGAGGTTATCCACTTTGGTGGCAAAAACAGGAAGACAGATTATTATCTGAACGGTAATAGATTGGGAAAAGGGGAAGTGCAACAAGACCTGGGAGTCCTTGTGCACCAGTCGCTGAAGGTAAGCATGCAGGTGCAGCAGGCGGTTAAGAAGGCAAATGGTATGTTGGCCTTCATAGCGAGAGGATTCGAGTACAGGAGCAAGGGTGTCTTGCTGCAGTTGTACAAGGCCTTGGTGAGACCACACCTTGAGTATTGTGTGCAGTTTTGGTCACCTTATCTGAGGAAGGATGTTCTTGCCATGGAGGGAGTGCAGCGAAGATTTACCAGACTGATACCTGGGATGGCAGGAATGACGTATGAAGAGAAATTGGGTCGATTAGGCTTATATTCGCTAGAGTTTAGAAGAATGAGAGGGGATCTCATTGAAACTTATGAAATTCTAACAGGACTAGACAGACTAGATGCAGGAAGGATGTTCTCGATGGCAGGGGAGTCCAGAACCAGAGGTCACAGTCTAAGGATAAGGGGTAAGCCATTTAGGACTGAGATGAGGAGGAATTTCTTCACCCAGAGAGTGGTGAACCTGTGGAATTCTCTACCACAGAACGCAGTTGAGGCCAATTCATTAAATATATTCAAGAAGGAGATAGATATATTTCTTAAGGCTAAAGGGATCAAGGGATATGGGGAGAAAGCAGGGACAGGGTACTGAATTTGGATGATCAGCCATGATCTCATTAAATGGCGGAGCAGGCTCGAGGGGCCGAATGGCCTACTCCTGCTCCTATCTTCTATGCTTCTATGCTATCCTTCCTAAAGTGCAGTGCCCAGAATTGGACACAATACTCCAGTTGAGGCCGGACCAGTGTAAAGGTTCATCATAACTTCCTTGCTTTTGTATTCTATGCTTCTATTTATGAAGCCCAGGATCCCGTAAGCTTTTTTAACCGCTTTCTCAACCTGCCCTGCCACCTTCAACAATTTGTGCACATATACCCCCTAGCTCTCTCTGTTCATACACCCCCTTTAGGATTGTACCCTTTAGTTTATATTGCCTCTCCTCATTCTTCCTACCAAAATGTATCACTTCGCACTTTTCTGCGTTAAATTTCATCTGCCACATATCTGCCCATTCCACCAGCCTGTCTATGTCCTCTTGAAGTCTATCACTATCCTCCTCACTGTTCACTATACTTCCAAGTTTTGTGTTATCTGCAAAATTTGAAATTTTGAAATTTGTACACCCAAGTCCAAGTCATTAATATATATCAAGAAAAGCAGTGATCCTAGTACCGACCCTTGGGGAACACCAATGTATACCTTCCTCTAGTCCGAAAATCAACCGTTCACCACTACTCTCTGTTTCCTGTCACTTAGCCAATTTCGTATCCATGCTGCCACTGTCCCTTTTATTCCATAGGCTTCAAGAAAATGATTGAACATAGTTATAAAACTATTCTTGGTGTCTCTGAGCACCTTCATTAAGGCTTTTACTTGGAGGCCTGAGCATCTCTCAAAAGACGGATGTTGAAGTTAACATTTTTCCAGCGCTATCACTTGCCAGCTGAAGGGTTTTACCAATTACACCTGTGCCTGCAATCACTGGGATACTCTTTTCAGGTAAAGTTTCACATTTACACCATTAGCAATTGCTCCATTTTTACTTGAGAGAGAGCAGCTAGCTCCGAGAGAAAGGCAAAAGACAAAGGCAGAGATTTTTATTAATTAGAAATATTGAAGTGTTTTTATGTAGACTAAATGGCATTTGAGTTTGTTTGTTTTCACAAATGATTTGAAAACAAGCTGGCAGATGAATTTAAGAAGCTTTATCGAGTAGAAGTTTCATATCCATATTGATTATCAATTGGTCATACTTTTACTTCAGAGAGAGAGGGCCTAGCTCTCAGAGAAAGAAATAGACACAGGAAGATAAAGGGGTTAATCATAGCATATGTGCATTCTTTTACTTATACTGTTTGTGAAGATTTTATTCAACTGCAGTGGGTAGGGGAAACATTAGTTATTTATTTTCCAGGAGCCAATCAAAAACACCTGTTTTACTGTCTTTGGACAGAAGTCTCAGGTGAGTTCAGTGGAGCGATGTACCTCTCCCCATTTCTTTATCCAAGCTGTCGTAACAGCTAATCTGTGACTTTTTTTTCATTTGTTCATGGGATGTGGGCGTCGCTGGCAAGGCCAGCATTTATTACCCATCCCTAATCACCCTTGAAGGCGAGAAGTCGCACAACACCAGGTTATAGTCCAACAGCTTTATTTGAAATCACAAGCTTTCGGAGCAGCTGCTCCTTCGTCAGGTGAAGTGAAGAGATGCATAAAGGCACAGCATATATAGTCAGAGGCAGCGCTCCGAAAGCTTGTGATTTCAAATAAAGCTGTTGGACTATAACCTGGTGTTGTGCGACTTCTCACATTTGTCCTCCCCAGTCCAACACCGGCATCTCCACACCCTTGAAGGCGGTGGTGAGCCGCCTTTTTTAACCACAGAGGCCAGTTAAGAGTCAACCATATAGCTGTGGGTCTGGAGTCACATATGGGCCAGACCGGGTAAGGATGGCAGATTTCCTTCCCTGAAGGACGTTAGTGAACTAGATGGGTTTTTAGTTTCATGTTCACCATTACTGATACTAGTTTAAATTCCCCAGCTGCCTGTGGTGGGATTTGAACTCACATCATTAATCCAGGCCTCTGGATTACGAGTTCAGTAACATAACCACTATGCCACTGTACCCGACTGACTCTGAGCAACAACACAGGAAATCCACCAATAATACAATAACAGTGATCAGATTCCACACATTCCTGGGCCACACTGCAACTCACGCACATTTTCTGTGGCACGCTTTCATTTGATTGGTTGAAGGTTTCTATTCGTTAAACAACAACAATACAAAACTGAACAAGTTGGCAACACAGTAATCAGCAAGTAGCAGGCAGGAATGAAAATCATAAAATTCAAAAACTACACATTTTATACATTTAAAATGGGTGGTCAACAACAGGTACCAATAATAGAAGGGAGAAGGTAAAACCATCAGTTCACTCAAAATATATTTGTTTAAAAATTTTTGACAGCCATCTTGTTTGTCAGCAACCCGAGGACATAGTACTAAAATAAAATAATACAACAAACATAAAAAGTTACATAACCTGCATCATAAGCTTACCAACCCATTTTCCACCTGCTCAAATAACTGCCATTTGAACACTCTATTAGGTCCAAGAAACATCCTCGATCTTGGGTCCTGATCCTGGTCTTGGCCTTGGTTCTGGTCCTGTTCCCAGTCCTGGTCCTGGCTCTGGTCGTGTTCCTGGTCCCGCTCCTGGTCCTGTTTCCAGTCCTGGTCCTGGCTCTGGTCGTGTTCCTGGTCCCGCTCCTGGTCCTGTTTCCAATCCTGGTCCTGGCTCTGGTCGTGTTCCTGGTTCCACTCCTGGTCCTGTTTCCAATCCTGGTCCTGGCTCTGATCCGGTTCCTGGTCCCGGTCCCTGGTCCCGGTCCTGACCCTGGTCCTGGTCCTGTTTCCAGTCCTGGTCCTGGCTCTGATCCGGTCCCTGGTCCTGACCCTGACCCTGGTCCTGGTTTAGATTCCGGTCCCGGTCCCGGTCCTGGTCCTGACCCTGGTCCTGGTCCTGTTTCCAGTCCTGGTCCTGGCTCTGATCCGGTCCCTGGTCCCGGTCCCGGTCCTGACCCTGACCCTGGTCCTGGTTTAGGTTCCGGTCCCGGTCCCGGTCCTGGTCCTGACCCTGGTTCTGGTCCTGTTTCCAGTCCTGGTCCTGGCTCTGGTCCTGTTCCTGGTCCCGGTCCTGGTCCTGTTTCCAGTCCTGGTCTTGGCTCTGATCCGGTTCCTGGTCCCGGTCCCAGTCCTGGTCCCGGCCCTGGTCCTGTTTCCAGTCCCGGTCCTGGTCCTGACCCTGGTTCTCACATGGTTCTGCTCCAGTATCTATAATATTTCAAATAGGCCATCCCAGATCCTGGGAACTGTGCCAAAGAACTGGGCTAGAATCCCAGGGTGTACATCTAGCAAAACACATGCATATATTTTTTGAAACATGGTCCTACCTTGATGTTTGTTTTCCCAACTGCTCTCCTGTCCAGAGCTGCAATGTGTTGCTTTGATGTGAAAGAACATTATTAGTGATTTAAAAAATGTGAAATGCCAGTGGGACCAGACCCTGCACTGCAGAAACTGAAAGGATAAAACAGAGAATAAAGCAGAATAAGAGAGCGTGAAAGACCAAAAACGGCCAGGATAGATGGACAAATAAAGACAAGTCGAGATACTCATAGGCAGTAAATAAATACTAATTGATTGCTGTATCGCTAACAGAGTATCGGCCTGGCTGGGATCAAACAGGAAAAGTATCTAAAACAGCTGCATTAATAGACACACACATGGAAAAAATATTGGGGTATAAAATGAAAAATAGAAAAGATAATGACAGGTATTAGATGATATTGACAGTGAGAAACAAATACACATAAAATGGACAGAGAGAAAGTGATAAGGGGCAGAAAAGGATAGACGCATATATAGAGAGAGACGCAGAGTGGGGAATTTTAACCCCCAAAAATGGGTGGGTTTGGGTCGGGTGGGTTGTAAAATGTTTTAAATTCCAAACCCGAACCCACCTCACCCACTTCCGGATTTAACGGAGATGGGACGGAGGCAGGCAACCAAACCACTCCGAGGAGGCGAGTGGGTCAGTTAAATATTATAATGCGGCTGCGTGCCTCAGATTTAACCTGTTGTTCAGGTTTAACCCTGGCTGGACGGGTTTCCCGGGCCTCAAGAAACCTGGCAGCTAAAGGGAAGTGAGGACTGCTGCATGGATGATGGAAGTGCCTCTCCAGCACTGCTTGTGGGCCAGGAGGAGCAGGAGTGCTTTTTCCCGGCCCCCCAAGCTAACCTGCTTACCCCACTCCAGGATCGCAGACCCCTCCCCACCTGATCGGACCCACTGCCCTGCGATATCACCTACCCCACGCGCCCCCAGGATCGTCAACCTTCCACTCCTCCAGAATCGTAGACCCCCCCCCCACCTTACAGGAACATCAACCCCCATCTCCAAGATCATAGACCCCCCTCCAGCATCACCGAACTCACCTCCAGGATCGCTCCTCCACCACGCAAAGGATCACCAAACTCCCCTCCTGGATCGCTGAGCCTCCGACTAGGATCGGGCCCTCCTGCCCTCTTACGCTATCAGTGTTCCAGCTGCAGGCTCCCTACCTGCTCCTGGGCTGCGGCCTCCTCCGGAGCGTTCCCCACCCGACCGGGAGCCCAGCCTGTCAATCAGGGCGGGGAGCCCAGCCTGTCAATCAGGGCGGGGAGCCCAGCCTGTCAATCAGGGCGGGGAGCCCAGCCTGTCAATCAGGGCGGGGAGCCCAGCCTGTCAATCAGGGCGGGGAGCCCAGCCTGTCAATCAGGGCGGGGAGCCCAGCCTGTCAATCAGGGCGGGGAGCCCAGCCTGTCAATCAGGGCGAGGAGCCGGCTGGGTTCTGGGCGGGGAGCCGGCTGAAAAAAAAAACATGCATCCTGTGGAGTCAAAACTGCACAGCGTGCGGGGAAACCTGGACTTCTGAGTTTTCTGGACAAAACTCCTCAAACTCCTCCCCCCCACTCAGAAAACCCACCCTAGTCAAGATCGGGGTCAGAAAGACAGATACACGGAAAGAGACAGGCAGACACACACCCAGGCCTAGAAATTCGTAATGTTAGAGTTGGCCGTCAAGGCCCGTTTCGGCAAAAAATTGTCGGCCACCTCACTTCCACCTGCTTCCGGAGGATCCCGCAGCGGACAACATTCTTAGCTGGGTGGCAGCGCTGCCAATGTGCGCGCTCCCTAGCAATATGAAGGTTATGCAGATCGTGGTATCAGTGAGTGTGCAACGCCCATCTGACGGCCGATCTGCCATTTTGGCGTGTGCCACTCAACTTACTGGCCTGTGCTAATTACGACCAGCTGACCATGCGTTCCCAAGCAGGAAGGAGCCTCCAGCAGTGTTATTAAAAGGGATCATCAGCTACAACTTGCAGCTGACATGTTTGACTGGCTCTGAGCAACTTTCTGCAATTCTAGCAACTTTCTAAAGTTCTTTCAAGGTCCAAAGGTGACAGGGAGTTTTGGTGCAAGTGGACAACGCCTTCATTCTTATTTAAAGGCTTCTGCTCACAACACTTGCTCACAGTCATGGCGGTTCTACTGGCATCCCCCCTCACGCTTGAGTATCTTCGGGAGAGGGAGCGGTGGCAGCGAAGAGAAGATGCCCACGGAAGGAGGGGCAGGAGGGCTCTCAACAGGAGGCCTTACCCACCTACGGTCTTCAGAGAGCACTTCTCTTTATCCATTTAAGCGAGGAGGAGTCTATTACGAGGATCCGCTTCACCAAGGAGGTGGTTACAGAACTTTGCCACCTCCTGCAACCAGACCTGCAGCCTCAGAGCAGGGCGACAATGGCTCTTTCAGTGGCCCTCAAGGTCACCATGGCCCACAATTTCTTCGCCAGTGGATCCTCCCAAACTGCAGCAGAAGACATAGCTAACATCTCCCAGTTCGGCATCCATCGCTGCATCCGGGAGGTCACAAAGGCTCCCTACACTGGGAGAAGGGACTATGTTGTCTTCTCTCGCAGCAGAGAGAAGCAGGAGGAGTGTGCATGTGGCTTTGCCAGGATAGCAAGCTGCCCCATGGTGCAGGGCGCCATCGACTGCACCCACGTGGCTTTGTGGGCGCTGTATAACAATCCTGAGATCTTCCGTAAGCGCAAAGGCTACCACTCACTTAATGTGCAGTTGCTGTTCGATCACACCCAGTGCATCCTGATGGTCAATGCCCGCTATCCTGGCAGCAGTAATGATGCCTTCATCCTGCGTCAGTCCGATGTGCCAGCAATCTTTCAGCCACCATGTCAGACTCGAGGGTGGCTGCTCGGAGAGAAGGACTATCTGCTCTACACCTGGCTGATGACTCCTCTCCGTAACCCTCTCATGCCCAGCACATATATAATGAGAGCCATGCTGCCACCAGGAACATGATCAATTAGACCATCGGGCTGCTGAAGCAATGGTTCCACTGCCTTGACCACTCGGGAGGAGCTCTCCAGTACTCACCGGAGTGGGTGTCCCATTTCGTGGTGGTCTGCTGCATGCTGCACAACTTGGCCATCATGAGGGCGCAGCCCTTGCCAGTAAAGATTGTGGGACCACCTCAGGAAGAGGACAAGGGAGAGGAGGAGGAGGAGAAGGAGGACGAGGAGGAAGGGAGGAGGGAGGCAGAAAATCCCCCTTCAGCACGGGCTGTCCGTGAATGCCTCATCAGACTCTAAGTCAAGTGAATGAAACCCCAGATCCCCATTGCTCACCACATCCCCATCAACAACATCCTCATCATACCATCCCTCTGTCACGAAATATCACAGTGTCCTCCTGGGCACAAAGCTGAAATGAGAGACACCACAAAAAAAAGGTTCCAAACAAAATTAATAAATTTATCACTATTCAGTTCACATTACAATATCAACGAATCACCTTTGTGCAACCCTTTAGTGCCTGTCGCTCAGGTGCCCTTTCCTGCTTTGGTGCTCCTACGCAGTGCTCCCCCAGTGGCTGCAGCATGGCTGGTGGAAGGCTGCTGAGTGTCCATGCGGGAGACTTCAGATGGCCTTGCAGGATGACCTCGACCACTTCTGGACCTAGAAGGCCCGGCTGTAGACCGCACCACCTCAGCATGGGCGGCAGCAGTGTGGGCTGGCTGGCTGATAGGCAGCGGCAAGGGTAACGGCGGAGTGGCAGTGGTGGGAATAGGAATGCTGTCATCCTGAGAGAGGACAGCGGGTTCCTTCTCCACAGACCCACTGCCACTCCCCCAAGGCGGCACCTCAGCACGCCTAGCAACCTGTTGGAGGACAGATTGATGGCCTGCTGCAATACCCTGCAAGCCCCTTTCAACACGGATAAATCCAGCCACAATGGTAATGTTCTGAGCTTACATGGCAGCAAGCTGAGACTGCAGGACAGCGGTCTGCACTTCCACTGCAGTACTGAGACGTTGGGTTGCTTCCGCCTGTGCTGCAATGGCAGCCGCAACATCGCCAGTCAGACACAGCATCATGGCTGGGTCGACATTGTCTCTCCTGGAGTTGTTCATCATTTCCAGCCTGGAAATCAGGGGCTCCAAGCTCTGCACAAAGCCCTGTTCAATGTTGGAGTTGAACTCCTCCGTGCTCCTTGACATTGCCAAGAGGATCTCTGGCAGGCTTGCGATTGCACCTAGCAATTTGGTGTGCATGCCCAATACCCGTCTTCTGAAGGCCGCCCCATTGAGGTGCTCATCTGAGTCGTGTGCAGCAGAACTCATGCGCGAACTCGCCCTCTGGGGTGCTGGCCCCCGAGCTACCCTTTCCCCCTGGCCTTGCTGCAGCCCACTCGTGCCTGGTGCCTCACCCTGTGCAGATCCCGCATCTATACTACCCTCTACATTCCACGCAGTGCCAGTTTCTGAGCTGGTGTCTGCGAGCACCAGATGCAGTGACAGTGTGCCTTCTACTTCTCCTTCAGGGACAGGCTGTGCTGGTGGGAGATCTGGTCATCTGAAATCAGAAAGGCACAAGTCGGGTTATGTTAAGTGTTGGGGTGCAAAGCAAGATATGCACGCTGTAAGGGTTTTTGCGTGTGTGACACCGCCTGTGGCTCTGTGCTCAGCCTGGGTGCTAGTGCGAGGTTAGGCCTTGTTGCCTGTTCTGGTCTCCAGCCAGTCTGGGAGCACTAGACACCTGTGAGTGGTTCGACCCACTCGCCCTTACGGTTCTAACACTCGACTTAGATGCGAGAGCAATAATGGAGAGAAAACTCAGGTAGACCCGGTTGAATGGTACGAAATGGAAAATCTTTATTGCATATTATTCAAGATTACGAAATACATGTCATAAGCACAGATTAATGACAGTACAATCTTACACGCAGTTATGTAACTAATTTTAGGGAAACGAGGAACGAACGACACATCGTAAATGGGGGCACACATTACAGTTATCCTTAAAACTTAAACCCTCCCCTATCAATACCTGCTCTAAACTAGATTTGTAGGATCGAGACTCATGCTCACCACTCGTGATAACTCGGAGAATTCCGAAAACTCTGCTCGGATGTTTTTACCGCAGCACCTGATCACCCACGTGTTGATCAGGGGTCTCTGTACCCCACTTGTTTACTCGTTTCTGCTCCGGCTAGCAGGCTGGACCGTCTGCTGTCATGAAGATCTGTGTTGTCCTCGGAGTTTCGACACGACTCAAAGAATAGTCTTCCTGTGTCCTCGCCCCGATGCGATAAAATTCGAAGAATGGTCTTCCGATGCCAGTTCTGTAAAACTCAAAAGATAGTCTTCCTGGGCAAGGAAAGTGTCTATTCGACCTACAGGCGCGGTCGGGGCTTACTGACCGTGGCGATACGTATGGTCGTCTTCTTCTCTTCTCATCTCATCTCATTTCATCTCATTTCATCTCATCTCATCTCGGGCCTTCGGTTCCAACACCGTTTACCGACTTCTCGGGATGGTGTGCCCGTTTCAAGGCTTCACAGCCCGGTTCCACACAGATCTTCGCGGCAAGCCACGAGGCTGATCCTGGCGGATCAGAAAGTTCGATAGTCTTCTAGCAAGTCGAGCAGCAAGAGTCAAGAGTCAAGAGCAAGGCGGCAAGAGGATAAGAGGATAAGAGAGAGATGGACGGTTGGAGCTTTACAGTTATAGTGCTGCAATTCCTCTTTTCCCGCCCAATCTTAATGTCTTTTCTTTTGTTAGGGTTTTGGCGCTCAAAATTTCTTGTATAGGGTGATCTCCGTTTAATGGGTTTCGGTGATACTCGTAACTGCCTGAGTACCCGTTAATACTTCTCCCATTGTGTAACCGGTCAGTATTCTCCCTGGAGGGCTTTTGGGGCTTCCAAATGTTTCTGTAACTACCCGCAAACGGCTCTCTCATCGTAGAGTCGTGGGGATTTTGCATATTAATGTCTTTGGATGGGTTCTTGATCGCTTGGTACAATAGCCCTTATTCGCACCTGGGAGACCGATTCCAGTATTTATGTGTATACTGCAAACCCATAATGTCTTGTGTATTATCTCAAATGTGCTGAGTCTTGTCCGATCTCGCACAAATGTTTATTGGAACGCCATCTTGTCTGCTTATCGAAAAGTCTAGAACGTTCTGCCACGAGGCGTGGCGGCCATTTTACAGGCTGCTTGTGTCCACTTTGAAAACCTGACAGCATTCTGCTGAAATAAAGCTGTTTGAACGAAACTATGTGTTTTCTCCTTATTTATAAAATCGCGATTATATTGCGAATTCTACAGTCCCTCCTGTTGATGCGAATAACTCCGCTTATCGTATCAAAAAAATTGTGGTGAGCAATATTATCTCGATTTCTCCAGATCCAGAAAAAATCCCCATAACTTAAACTATCTAGGGTCTTTGCGTCGTCCTTATTTCCCAGGAAAATTACATTCTTATAACACCGCAGGCATTATTTGCCTTTAAAACTTACACCACTTGTTTTCCTTCCAGGCGTAACCAGGCCGATGCCTCTCGTATCACCTGTATATTCACAATTCTTTATTCAGGGAAAAGAAAAACAAAACAAAACCAAACAATCATATTCAACCACAACACCATCACCAAAATAATCAAAACCAACTCTTAGACATGTAGAGTTCCAAACGTAATTACAGTTTCTGAGAAAAATCACGATCGATTACAACACTTCCGAGGCGCACGTGGCAAACGGGAGTGACGCCATTTTTTCTGATTACACGGTGCTTTCATCGTGCACGCGCACGTAACGTTCTCGCCACTCTCCCGTGTTTTCGTTCTTGGTGAGGCGTTTGCCTCTCTTACAATGCACGACCAATAAGTATACCACAATAAACACTTGGCATACAACTAAAATGTGGGAGGCTATTCTAATCCAGGAAGGCACTTCAATGTTGGTGAACAGATTCCACCACGGTGGAATTACTATGTCCAGAATTTCTGTCCCTATCGCGACAGTTTTCTGTTCTAGTGTGTAAAAATGTTTTTGTGATACCGCGACGGCTTTCAAAAGCTTGGTGAGGTGTTCAGGGAGAGGGGGAATGAGGTATCCGAAATGCGCGACGAATCGCTGCAGGTCGGTGAAGTTCTCTTTTACGGTAAGATGAACCGTGGATGGTTCAGGGATTGGGACAATTCGCTGTTGTGCTACTTGAACTTCCGCCCTGGGTTTGAAACAGAAACTGCTGTCACTCACCGGACACCGGCTACGGTTTCCATGCTGGTAGTGTTGCGCTGCAGTGGTAACACAATATGTTCCACCCCCGATGTATGCTACCTGCGGAGGCACATGATCTTGTGCCATTGCCTCCATGGTGCAATTCATGGACTTGGCACCAGCCGTTCTGAACCCGCACTGTGGTGTTAAAAAGGCATTCAAGTGCTGGGGACACAGTATTATGTGTGCTACCCTGCCACGACAACCAGAGAGATCGGTACCTGTCATCGTTTGCTCCCAGCGGATGACGTAAGGTGGAACCGCTGCATAGCGAATGTGGGCTACCCCCTGAATGACACCAATGTTCTCTACCCGATACACCGGGGCGGGCTTTGCTGTGTCGCCCAAAACCGGCATACGTAATACTATATCCATGATAGTATGGTTTGATCGTCCGCAGTCCACGGGGACTGGGTATGCTTCTGAAGCTAGCCTGAGCTGGCACGGGCTTAATGCGTTCTGAAAAGGGTGGAGCGCCCGCAGGTGTTTGTTACTTATCCAGGACGGGACCAAACCTTGTTTTAAATCCTCCAAATTACTGCGGCCCTCGCCCAGTAACCACGCCCCGTAAAGCACGCACACCTCGTTCTGCGCAGCTTGATCGGATGCATTCCGATCTTCCCTAATCAGGGCATTTACCGTTCTCGCGTGTTTCTCTAGTTCAGCTATTATTTCTTTTAAATGGAGAGTCATGGCCTGGTCCTCGTGTAACCCAGACCCCACCACCTTATTTTCATCTGTGAGAATGCTTTTTAATTGCGTTTTTAAGCCATTAATCTGGGTCTGCAGCTCCACGCTGTCTAGAGCGTTGACCACAGATGTACCTGTGTTGAAAGCAGTGAACACGTCGTTCACAACACCCCTTCTTTGCCTCCCCACCTGATCCAAAACTTCATGTGGTGCGGTGTACAAACTTGTTTTATCAATTTCCGCGAAATCGAATTCGTAAAATTGTCTGAACATCTTGGTCAACAGGACCTGATATAACTGTTCCGTCTTTTTGGGGCACCACTCTGGTAACCGCACCTCGGTGAGATTTAAAATCACCGAGGCCACCGCGTAATGTACCCCCTGAAATAGTATCTGGTCTGTGGGGACCAGTACCAAACCATTCCCGGGTCCCTTACTGGTTTTAGGGCACCCTTCTTCCTTAGCTAGAACCACCGGAATCGTGGGCGGGGCTTTGCGTGGGCGCGTAATGAGTTCAGTGGCATTTACCGGGATCGGGGAGTATGGAGCTCCGCACCTCCTGGTGCTCGCATCCCACCTCATCCCCTGTCCGATATCCTGCCATTGATTGATGAAAAATATGGAGATGCCTTTGGGGCAAACTTACTTTGACCCCCACATACATACATAAATTCCCTCATCCGGTTCCCACCATTTGTCCCAACAGACTCTCACTTGTCCGTTTGTCCCCGTAATTGTCCGATGGGTATTATTACCCAGTCGCTCCCACTCGACCGAAGAGTTCCTCATGTTTTTGCTCAGCTTTCGTAGCCACCACCATCGGCTCAATGGGACATTCCCATTACAAGTCAAACAAATCCGTTTGCCGACGGTGACGCTGATCCTGGGTGCGATGATCCTTACTTTGGGGCACAGTAAAGAAGTCTCTTGGTAGGCAAAACCCGATGTGCTGGAATACTCCGTTGAGTTCGTTCCCAGCCATCCTGGCCACCTTCCCTTGTGGAAATAGGTGGTGGTCTCCTCAGCCTCCCGTCTTCCGGTCCCATCCACCGCGATGGGGGCCGTGTCCCCGGAGCATCCAAACACCACGACATCCTTGGTGTGGCCTCGATAGGCCAATCCGCATCCGATTGCCGCGAGCAATACTAGAATTCGTTCCATCCTTCCTTGGTTCCTGTGATCAGATAGAATGAGGTAGCCAGCCTCGCAAGAGTCTCTGGCTTTTGTGAAGGGTGAGCGGGTCCCCTGACCTCGCCTCACGTAAGAAGACATGTGCGCTGGATAAACTTTAACTAATCCTATCTCTAAAACTCCCATCATTTTACTTCCTTAAACAAAATTAAACTACCGACTTAAACCGATTTAAAACTATAACCTTATAACCTTATAACGAAAACTATAAACTTATAACCTCATCTAAAACTATAAACTTATTCTTAACCTTAAACTGTACAGCGCCGCCCGTTCCCAGGGCGGCCTACTTAAATTCTGAGAAGGCTGCCACGAGCTTTTCCCGACGGTGGGAGGGCATTGACCCCTCCCTTTGATCTGCCGCAGCCTGTTGCTGCTGCGCTGGGACTGGGCTCTCCCTGGGCTGCCTTAGCCTTGAGCCTACGCCTTGGGACACTCTGGGGACTTGACCATACCTTCCTGGGCTGGGGTATCCGACCTGACCTACGGAGAGTTACCGGGGGCAGGAACTCCAGGACCGACGGACCGGGTTCCGAGACTCCCACCGTGGCGACCTGTGGTCCTACCACAGCCGCTGGCTCTGCCTCCCCTGACTCCGCCTCCCTGAACTCGGGATCTGCAGCTTGTGGCACCGCCCTACTTGGCCCAGTAGGCGGCCCTTCACTCGCAGTCCCTACCTCCCTCGAGGGCAAGACGTTCAAGGCGGGCGGCTCGGGCTCTGAGGCTTCCATCGCCACGCCCTGTGGTCCCACCACAGCGGCTGGCTCCGCCTCCCTTAGCTCCTCCCCCCTGCGTTCGGGACCTGCAGCTTCGGCCTCCACCCTGTGTGGATCTCTATCTGCAGCCCCTGTCTCCCCTGTACCTGAATCGGGGGCGACCCTTTTGTCCTCCGATTCCAGCTCCTCCTCGCTTGTGTCACTATCTTCACTATCCTCACTATCTTCATCTGACTCCCAACCCCACAAAAATGTCTCACAATTTTCCAGGATGTCCTCTCCCCTGATGCAAGCTGCTTTGCCTGCCTGTGTGCCCTGTGGCCCTATCTGAGGCTGCGAGTCCCCACTCGCAGGTTTGGCCCCTGTGGTTGGCCCTTGTGCACCTGGCTTATACAGTTTGCACTGATTAAAATCCCTGCTTCTGGCTACCCCGTGGGCTGCCTTTATATCTCTGAGCTGTGCTTCTAGCATGAGCACGTCTACTTTCCCCATTAAGCGTGCGTTCTCCTCCCGCAGGGCCTGCTCTCTAAGCTGCCCTTCTAGCCCATCTATTTTCCCTATTAAGCGGGCGTTCTCCTCCCGCAAGGCCTGCTCTTTTAACCTGGCCTCCTCACAGGAGACCCCCTCCTGTGCGTGTCTTTTAAAAGGACACAGGTAGGCAGGCTGCGTGGGCTCTAGTCATTGGATACTATTGGACGGGGCTGTGGCACCTGCGGGGCCGGTAGCAACCGCCACCCTTCCATGCGCACTCATGAGGTTACGCATGGCTCCCAACACTGTTTCGATCGCGTCGGGATGGATGGGTGCACTAGCTCCCCTATCAGAGACAGGCGCCTGGGCTCGGGCTGCGGGATTTTTATCCCTGGAATCCTTCCAAGGGTTCCTGCAGTTCTTGCGCCAGTGCCCTGTCTTCCCACACCCGTAACAAGCATTGCTGGCCTGCGGGGCGCGGTTACCCTCCTGATGCCACTCCCTTTGAGCCGGGGCTGCGGGTCGTACCTCATGTACCTTTCCCTTAAGGGGACGTGTTCCCATACCCCTGGTATTACGGTACCCTACCGTGAGTCGATTTAGGACCGACTCCTCTGTAGTGGCGGGGTCAGTGGGATCAAACCACGCTTTTGCCTGCTCCCTGACGGCTGGCAAACTGTTGGCTACTATACACCTGAGCCAATGAGTTAAACCGACGCCTTCCACATCGGCGCGCTCTGGCGCACCTGGGCAGCTACGCTGGTATACTGGCCACAGCCTGTCGGCGAAAACCTTCGGGGGTTCTACCTCCATCTGCACTGTCTGTCCCAGTCTAACAAACGGACCTTCATCGTCCGCTCCCAACACTTCTAGGACCTCATCTCTTAGTGCCCCATAGGTATTAGTTCCCCTCTTGCTCTCGTCTGAGAGACACTGAAGGATCGAACTATCTAGTGAGAATAACAGCATCTTTGCTTTTTCCCCATCGTCGCAGCCGTTAATGGCTGCGGTTTGCTCTACTTCCCTAAAATGTACGGAAGGGTCGTCAGACTCGGCCAGCTTCCGTACGTGACTGATCATAATCCTCAGCTGGTGTGAGCTGTGAGGCAACACAAGCTGGTTGAGGAGATCCCCTTGTTCCCCACTGTCTCTGTTTGGGCCCCTTTTGATACCCGTGACCGGACACAACGGTCCCGGCTTCACTTCTACCTCAGTGGGCTCTTTCGTTACTTCTACCACTTCCTCCCTTACCCAGGTTGCCGAATAGCTGGGTGGCGCGGAGGGCATAGTGGCTAATACTTCCTCTGCTTTGTTCGGTAGGGATTTCTGAAATCCCTCATCCACTAGCGGCTGGTGTGCTGACGGACTGATAAGGCACACCATGCCGTGCGCTTTGTTCACGGCCCTTTTAAGGTGCTCTATCTCCTTTTGGCAGACGCTGTGATCGGCCCCCTGAAATTTATCCTCGAGGGCCATCTTATATGCCGCCCTAACCCCCGTTAAGCTCTCTTCCTGGGCTTTTATTTGGGCAGCTAGGCGGGCACATCGTTCCTTTAATCTACCCTCACTTAACTTTGCCTCAGTGACCTGGCACTCGAGGTAATCTATTTTTGCTCTATGGTGGTTGGCGACTACCTGGCGTTCTTGATGCAACGCATTTAAAGTCGTGATGAGCTGCTGCCCCCCCGCGACCTTCTCGTCCATTTCCACCTCTAAACTCTTGATCTGAGCTGCCTGCGCTGAGATGACCTGGTCCGAAATTTGGACTTGTCTTTTATAGCACATCAGCCAGACCGCTTTCTCCACTGCCTTTTTATGTTCTTTGCTATCTGTCCACCTCTCGGCTGCCTCTAGTGGACGCTTATCCACCAGCAGGTCACTTATCCATTTCTTGGTCAAATTCACTTTTCCGAACACATAATCTGCTATTCTCTCTTCCATGACATTTCGCCCAATCATACCAAAGTCTAACACATTACCCTCTCGCTGCCAGTGTCCTGCCGTGGTCGCCATTTTCTGTAAGGGTTTTTGCGTGTGTGACACCACCTGTGGCTCTGTGCTCAGCCTGGGTGCTAGTGCGAGGTTAGGCCTTGTTGCCTGTTCTGGTCTCCAGCCAGTCTGGGAGCACTAGACACCTGTGAGTGGTTCGACCCACTCGCCCTTACGGTTCTAACACTGGACTTAGATGCGAGAGCAATAATGGAGAGAAAACTCAGGTAGACCCGGTTGAATGGTACGAAATGGAAAATCTTTATTGCATATTATTCAAGATTACGAAATACATGTCATAAGCACAGATTAATGACAGTACAATCTTACACGCAGTTATGTAACTAATTTTAGGGAAACGAGGAACGAACGACGCATCGTAAATGGGGGCACACATTACAGTTATCCTTAAAACTTAAACCCTCCCCTATCAATACCTGCTCTAAACTAGATTTGTAGGATCGAGACTCATGCTCACCACTCGTGATAACTCGGAGAATTCCGAAAACTCTGCTCAGATGTTTTTACCGCAGCACCTGATCACCCACGTGTTGATCAGGGGTCTCTGTACCCCACTTGTTTACTCGTTTCTGCTCCGGCTAGCAGGCTGGACCGTCTGCTGTCATGAAGATCTGTGTTGTCCTCGGAGTTTCGACACGACTCAAAGAATAGTCTTCCTGTGTCCTCGCCCCGATGCGATAATATTTGAAGAATGGTCTTCCGATGCCAGTTCTGTAAAACTCAAAAGATAGTCTTCCTGGGCAAGGAAAGTGTCTATTCGACCTACAGGCGCGGTCGGGGCTTACTGACCGTGGCGATACGTATGGTCGTCTTCTTCTCTTCTCATCTCATCTCATCTCATCTCATTTCATCTCATCTCATCTCGGGCCTTCGGTTCCAACACCGTTTACCGACTTCTCGGGATGGTGTGCCCGTTTCAAGGCTTCACAGCCCGGTTCCACACAGATCTTCGTGGCAAGCCACGAGGCTGATCCTGGCGGATCAGAAAGTTCGATAGTCTTCTAGCAAGTCGAGCAGCAAGAGTGAAGAGTCAAGAGCAAGGTGGCAAGAGGATAAGAGGATAAGAGAGAGATGGACGGTTGGAGCTTTACAGTTATAGTGCTGCAATTCCTCTTTTCCCGCCCAATCTTAATGTCTTTTCTTTTGTTAGGGTTTTGGCGCTCAAAATTTCTTGTATAGGGTGATCTCCGTTTAATGGGTTTCGGTGATACTCGTAACTGCCGGAGTACCCGTTAATACTTCTCCCATTGTGTAACCGGTCAGTATTCTCCCTGGAGGGCTTTTGGGGCTTCCAAATGTT
The DNA here is from genome assembly GCA_030390025.1 of Squalus acanthias. Classification (NCBI taxonomy): domain Eukaryota; kingdom Metazoa; phylum Chordata; class Chondrichthyes; order Squaliformes; family Squalidae; genus Squalus; species Squalus acanthias. Next base: position 101,165,817 of record CM059429.1, read on the forward strand.
TCTGTAACTACCCGCAAACGGCTCTCTCATCGTAGAGTCATGGGGATTTTGCATATTAATGTCTTTGGATGGGTTCTTGATCGCTCGGTACAATAGCCCTTATTCGCACCTGGGAGACCGATTTCAGTATTTATGTGTATACTGCAAACCCATAATGTCTTGTGTATTATCTCAAATGTGCTGAGTCTTGTCCGATCTCGCACAAATGTTTATTGGAACGCCATCTTGTCTGCTTATCGAAAAGTCTAGAACGTTCTGCCACGAGGCATGGCGGCCATTTTACAGGCTGCTTGTGTCCACTTTGAAAACCTGACAGCATTCTGCTGAAATAAAGCTGTTTGAACGAAACTATGTGTTTTCTCCTTATTTATAAAATCGCGATTATATTGCGAATTCTACAACGCATACAGCATCAGCAGCTTGTAATTGAGAAGAGATTGTTCTCGGTACCACACTGTTGGCCGTCACGTACCCAGCTATCTCTCGGCACAGCCTTCTCGATGTATGGGCTGATGGCTTCCTGCCACCCTGCGGGAACAGGACAGCCCGCCTCCCCTCCACGGCCAGTACCAATGCCTCCAGAGCCGTACCTGAGCACCTTCGGGCTCTTTCTCTCTGCTGGTGCTCAGCCATGTCTTCCAAGTTCAGGTGTGAATCCAATTTGCCCTCCAGCTACAATGACAATGAGAAGCTGCTGCATCAAAGCACCTCCCCTTTAAGTAGTGGAGAAAGACTAGGCCAAACAGTACTGGCCATCAGACTGCACCCGCTATTGGCCCATCTGTTGAACGCTAAGCCAATCAGCAGTGTGTTTAGCACTGAAGCCAGCATTACAATCATGTAAATAAGCACTCAGCACAAATTTTGCGTGCTGCCTGGACCACTTTGAACTGGTGCAGCTAAATAGCGCTGGGCTGTGACACCGCCTGTTTTTGGGACATTTCCAATTTCTAGGCCACAGAATCAAAGAGACAAGGAGTGACGCTGCTCCAAGGAGATCAGCTACAATTAGGGTAGTTGCTGGGAAAATGGTGAAAATCTCAGGCGGTTCCATAAACTGATTTTCTTGCATTCCCAATCGGTTTTCCCACATTCCAACACTTGAATTTTAATCAGCAGCAGATGCCCCTTTTCTGCCTCTCTCAACCACCGAATGCTGGTTTCCAACTGGTTACTATAATAGTGAGATGTATAGTTGGCAAACGTTCAGATTACTGACGCCGTTTAAAATGGGTTAAATTTGAATTAAATTACTGGTAAACAGACCACGTGTCAACAGTACAAACAGTTGTAAGAGTAACTAGCTGGAAACTTCCTTCACTCTTAGGTAGGCTGAGACAGACAGACAGGAGCTGACTTCTCCTCCTGTTAGTGGGTTAGCAGTAGAGCAGGATTACGGCCAGCACAGGTGAACCTGCTGCTAACCCACTACAATTCCATCCGAAGTCACTAATTGTACATGCAGGGGAGATTTGGAACGGTAATGCCACTCCTGATAGGGCTACTGCTGATGGGAGGAAGGGAAATTTCATTCCGGTGCAGCCTTTATTTTCCTCTGTGTCCCAGTTGGGCCTCAGGGATAATGTTGCCAAATCTGGTTGGACATAGTCCTGGAGGCTTCATCACATGACCTCCCACCTCCAACCGCCCTGCCTCGCCCAGTCAAACAGCAATTTTCCCCATCTCCAATAGTTTTCTCACTAAGAAGTGAAAGGGCTAGAAATTCATTATAGCCCAGGAATGGGCGGTATCTTTAGAAAAGTTTGAGAATTAGTGCCAGGCGCTAATGCTTTAGACTGCTCGCAAAATTCATTGTCACTGCTCAAAGACATGATTGGGGCGCTAAATCAAATCTTAAAGGCCTAGCTCAATGGTGTTACACTCAAAGGGTGGACCAATATCGGGTGCAGTCTAATTTCAACTCATCATTGCCACAGGCTTTTCCCAGTACTTAAAGGGGAGGTTCATTGATGCTGTAGCACCTCATTCTCAGCATTACTGGCTGTGCAGCTACCTCAGCAAGGAGAAGGAGCTGGAGGACTGAAGCAGGTGTGCTCATGGCAGATCCACCTCAGTCTGGTGGTCAGGGTGATTGAATGCTTCAACAAATGCAACATACCACCATCTGTACCACAAACTTTACACACTGCCCAAAGCACCACACCCCCAACACTCACCCACCAACAATCTCTACCTGCCAACACTCACACCCACATCTCACACCTTGCACACAATGACAGCTACTCAACTAGGGCAGGCACAAGGGTCATTAGTTATTAGAATGAATATGATATGTGTGATATGTTTATGCATAAATGTATTACTGGAGTTTGCAATATTTTGTGGTCTCTCTCATTTCACCTTTGCACCCAGGAGGACACTGTGATATGGCATGACACGAATGGTATGATGGGCATGTGGTGAGCAAAAGGGATCTGGGGTTTAAGTCATCCTGCTGTGACGCTGGAGGTCTGTTTGGAGGAGGTGACAGAGTTCTGTGACCACCACCTTGGTGATGCGGAGCCGTCTAATACACTGCTCCTCGCTTAATTGAAGGTAGGAGAAGTGATGTTGGAAGACCCTCGGAGGGTAAGGCCTCCTGGTGAGAGCCCAGATGTCCCTCCTCATCCGTCTGCACACATGTTCTCGTATTTCTTGCTGCCTACGCTCCCTCCACCATAGATCCTGGATGGTGAGGTGGCATTCTAGTACAGCCCCCACTAAAGTTACCAAGTGTAGCTGTTTGAATCTTTGAACAATAAATGTAGCTACTGTGCACTTGAAGATTGCTGATAAAAAAGAAGATTGAAATTACTCGTGCAAACTGCTCCACTGCCTGAAACTGACAAGAAACCACTGACACTAACCTGTCATGACAGCTGCGAGTGATTAATACGGATACCTTTAAATAACGTCGCTGGAACCGGCTTCCTGCAGCTGTGCGCCTGCTCTCCCTGTCGCTGTCTGGGCGAGGTGCACAGGTAAGAGGCGACAATGAATTTTGCAAATCAGGCGCCCAGTGAGCATTGCATGCTCACTGATGTCACAATCTGCCTGACGCTGAAGTCCCCGGCAGTACCTCGTACCGGCGGCGCAACAGGGAGCCAGATTTGCCATGCGGTGATTAATTTGCCTCGCCCCGGCGCTACTGCATCAGAGCCCCGTTACTGCCCTCTGCAGGCGCCAACGGGAGGCGCTAACCTACCGAATCTTTCCCCCAAAGTGTTCAAAGAAAATGAAGAAATCTTTTAATTTCCGATGATTTTTCTCCTGGGTTGCTCACAGCAGTGTCCTGGAAATTAACCTTTAATTCCTGGAAAATCCAGGGCAATCCTGGAGGGTTGGCAACTCTAGTCAGGAAGGACCTGAGGGATAGCATCAAGATTCTGCTCTGCCTTACTAGAGGAGAAGAGGTTGGGCTGGGGCAAGTGTCGCTGATGCACCCCTGAAGGCACCAGAAGTCTGCCTGAGCTATGAAAATGACCCTGTCCCATGGGTTTGAGATGGGGTCTCTGGCCTGCAACTATGGCAGACGAGGTGGGATTCCACTCAGCTGCATTTACGCTGGCAGTGTAAGCCCCCAGGAATTTCAGGGTCTCCTGTGTCTGGTCCAGTTCAGGCTACAGCTTCGTGTAGCAGATGAAACTTCTTTGTTATTTTCTGAGGAGGGATAGTTAGCATTGTAACTATTCTAATTCTACAGTGTGCCACTGCTTCTGTTCATTTCATGTTTAATAACTCCGTTTGGCATTTTATAGACTGAGCCATCGTCTAGTGCAGTTTTTATTCTATCCCTTCCGAAGTCAAGGAAGATCACTTGAGGGCATGTGATACAACCAGTAGCCAAAATACAATGGCCCGAAAATTAGACCTAATGCGGGAGAGTACGCACTGTGTACTCTCGCGTATTAGGTCCCGAAGTGCCGGTTTCCTGCATGCACTGCGCATGCGCGGGAAACCGGCACTTCGTGTATGGCAAAGGGAGCGGTTCCTAAGTGAACCACGTGCGCGCTACAGGTTGCGCGCACGCAGCACACTTAGTTTTTTTTTCAGGTTTCAACACGCAGGTAAGTGTTGAAGATTTTACACATAAAGACCCCCTTTTAACAAGGTAAGTAGTTAATTTCAACAGGTTTATCTTTTTTAGAGACTTTAAAGAAAGGTAAGTTTATTTTTGTTTGAAGTGGTTAATTTATTTAACTATAGTTATTTTATTAATGTGATGGCTTTTTTTTAAATTTAATTGAGGTTTAGCTGTTCTTTTGGGGGCAAGTTGTATGCTGTCAAAACTATGAAAGATGGTGTGCTGCCATTGGCTCTAACTGGCCCACGTGATCCCAGAGGTCGCATCGCACTAACTACGCCTCTGGGACACGCACACTGAAGTTCGTGTGGGCCAAAACCATAAAGGTAGGCGCGGAGTGCGATATCGCGGGGGATCCTTACCCCCGCAGCAACCATCGAACTCCAATTTCTGGGCCAATGATGAGGGTTTTCTGTTCAACCCCCAGAGCTCAAGTTACTTCAATATTGGGCAGGTCAAGTCACAGTCCATTCTGTAGGGAGGATGGGCTCATAGAATCATAGAAATTTACAGCACAGAAGGAGGCCATTCGGCCCATCTTGTCCATGCCGGCTGACAAAGAGCTCTCCACCCTAATCCCACATTCCAGCACTTGGTCCGTAGCCATGTAGGTTACGGCACTTCAAGTGCATATCCAAGTACTTTTTAAATGTGATGAGGGTTTCTGCCTCTACCACCCTTTCAGGCAGTGAGTTCCAGACCCCCACCATCCTCTGGGTGAAATTTATTTTCCTCAAATCCCCTCTAAACTTCCGACCAATTACTTTAAATCTATGCCCCCTGGTTATTGACCTCTCTGGGAAGGGAAATAGGTCCTTCCTTTCCACTCTATCTCGGCCCCTCATAATTTTATACACCTCAATTAGGTCTCCCCTCAGCCTTCTCTTCCAAAGAAAACAACCCCAGCCCATCCAATCTTTCCTCCTAGCTAAAATTCCCCAGCTCAGGCAACATCCTCGTAAATCTCCTCTGCACCCCCTGCTCCCCTTTAGGAACAGTCTGAGATGCCGAGTCTAAGGAAACTATCTGGAGTAAAGACTCCAAAACATAACCCAAACCAATGCAAGCAACCTCAATGATAAATTGTCAAAGCATTTTACATACCTTTGTTTAAATTCAGATAGCATCTTCAGGATATATTTTCCATTATTTTATGCCATCCAGCATGTTGAACTGCACTGTGTGTTATCCCAAATCACAGCCAGACACACAGTCTCCTCATTGCACTGAAGCCATTAGCTCCCAGCTCAGATTTCACCATGAGATCACACTGTGCCTGGCTGATATGAAGCAAACATATTTTAGAGAAGACTGTCGTTTATGTAAATAATGTACTGCAGATGCAGTAACTCAATATGTGAAGGCTTTCTTTAAGCTTTAAGCTGGCTTGTACTTGACATATTGACCTCACATGAAGCAATTAGATTCTCAGTGAAGCTCTGAAGGCCAACAAATCCACAAATGTAATTGTACTAATCGTTTACAGGAGATGCTGAAAACCCATGGTTTCTTGCTGAGATTATTTCTCTCACCAAGGATTTCTTCTTTCCCCTTTTTGCAGCAGCGTGGAGAATTTGTCCGTTTTTCTATTTCTCTTTTGTGCTCTGCATTTTTTTCTCACTGCCGTTATATTGTCCTCACTTTGTACAAAAGTAGCTCAGATTTGCCTCTTGGCGGGAATCCTGTAGGAAGTGCTGCGAGGTCAGCTTTCCACCTGCCAGATCCTGGAGGACCCGCCAGCGCCATTAGAATATAGGTAGTCGCCCGGCGAGATTCCTCCCTCTGGGGTGTACGATGGAATATGGCTCCTCCACTTGAGTGGGGCAGCGAAGAAGGAGGTCCACTTCGAAAAATGTAAAATTCACTTAGAGTTCCGGTGGGGAGGGGGAGGGATGGAGTTAAACTTTAGATCCCCTCTCACCTGGATGACAGTAATATGCTGGTGTTCCTATCGCCCAGCGTTGCTATGGTGCTAATGATGGGAAATACATCGTGTGGCATCATCTGGCCATATCCGTGTCTTTTGAATATGTCCTCCCATATTTGGGAGGGTGTATTCAAAGGTCGCTGTCAGTTCCAGCTTAAGATTCCAGAAATGGTGACTGATGGGGAGCTGGCGGAACAAGTCCCTGACTGATTTCCCACCCCTGCCCCTCATGGTACTGCCTGAAATTGGGCAGTAACTCGGCAGAAAATCAACCCAAAAAAACCTTATCAAGAAGTTCTACAATATTAGCTTTAACAAAATGTTGTAGTTAAATTTAAGACCCACTGTAGTTCATTTTATGGTAAGCTTTCATGCATATTGGACAACTCTTAGGAATGTTCTAACTGTGATTATAACAGCTGACACTTCATACAAACAATCTCAGTTTCTCCTCAGGCTATATACTGTAATAGCGCATTTGCAAACCAGCCCAGCTGTCCCAGTTATTGGAACAGCGGGAGTGAAAATTAGATACAGGTGTGACAGGTGGAACACTGAAATATACAAGCCTGCTATCTTTGGAGAACTTGGCCTAATTTTAATGATTAGTGAGAACTTTAAGGGAAACCGCAAAATGTCAGGATTTTTATATATGGAGGAACGTCTGAATGTCTGTTGTTGAGGAATGAAGTGGTACTGCAGCATATTCACAGACCTGGATGCTGGCTCATGCCGACTAGAATCATAGAATCACAGAAAGTTACAGCACAGAAGGAGGCCATTTCGGCCCATCGTGTCAGCGCCGGCCAACAAAAGAGTTATCCAGCCTAATCCCACTTCCCAGCTCTTGGCCCGTAGCCCTGCAGGTTACAGCATCCCAAGTGCACATCCAAGTACCTTTTAAATGTGGTTAGGGTTTCTGCCTCTACCACCCTTTCAGGCAGTGAGTTCCAGACCCCCACAACCCTCTTGGTGAAGAAATTTCCCCTCAAATCCCCTCTAAACCTTCCACCAATTACTTTAAATCTGTGGCCCCTGGTTTTTGACCCCTCTGCTAAGGGAAATAGGTCCTTTCTATCCACTTTATCTAGGCCCCTCATAATTTTATACACCTCAATAATGTCTCCCCTCAGCCTCCTCTGTTCCAAGGAAAACAGACCCAGCCTATCCAGTCTTTCCACATAGCGAAGATTCCCTACTCCCAGCAACATCCTTGTAAATCTCCTCCGTACCCTCTCTAGTGCAATCACATCTTTCCTGTAATGTGGTGACCAGGACTATCTCCCATGTCCTGAATTACCGAGCTCAGAAAGGCTGTTGTAAGCTGGTTGTGAGCAGAAGTCAGATACTTACCTACAAGGAAGGTGATAAATTCCAAAGGAGGGCTTTCCTGCGCTGCTCTCATGCAGCTCCCGGGAAGAGGAACATTACAGCCGGCCTATAAACTGGTTGTCTGTCCAACCTCTCATTCATAAACGGGCCTAGTCTTGGGTAGGGGAGGGTGGTAAATCTAAAAGTGGCTTTCAAATACTCCTCGTCCCTCCTACTTGTTAAAATATTGAGGCTGTGTTCCCAACACAGATCCTTGTTCAATGGAGTGTGGATTATGGATAGGACCCTGAACATTGTACGGTTGATTTATCACCCACAGTCCCACACCAACATTTAAAGTGAATGGGTTAGTGCCTGTTGGAAAAGAATGGAGAGAGGAACTGCTGAGTGTTCGTACACAAATATCTCACCACGTCATTTTAAAGCTGACAACACACTAGCTGCAGCCATACTGAAACTACTAACACATGCGATTTCTGTGAAATGGTGAGTCATGGAATTGTTACTCTTTTATTTCTGGTTAGCTCACAGTATCTGGATCTTGTAATTACTCCCCTAGGTTTCTTCTGGTTCAATACAAAATGCTTCTCACAACCATCCCGCTGATTATCTCCATCATTTTAATACTTGGTTCATGTGGCCGCTGCCTGTTCATGCTGTTTCCCAGTGAGAACAGATTCTTTACAGATTCATTTGCTGAACTATATTTTTTCAGAACTGTTTATTTCTAAGGCACATTACCAGTCTTGCTGCATTATTTGGTCCCTTTACCAATGTGTCTGTCCTCTTGTAAACAGAGCAACCACACATGCTCCACTCAATAGGGAGATCAGAACAGGAGAAGGCCATTCAGCCCCCCAAGCCTGCTTTGACATTCAATTAGATCATGGCTGAACTTTACCTCAACTCCATTGATCCATCTTTACTCCAAATCCCTTGATACCCTTACCTAACAAAAATCTATCAATCTCAGTCTTGAAAATGTCAGTTGTCCCAGCATCAACAGCCTTTTGCGGGGGGGGGGGGAGAGAGAAATCCAGATTTCCAATACCCTTTGTGTGACGAAGTGCTTCCTGATTTCACTCCTAAATGGTCCAGATCTAATTTTAAGGTTGTCCCCCCTTGTTCTGGATTCCCCCACCAAAGGAAATAGTTTCTCTGTATCTACTCTATTGAATCCCTTTATTATCTTAAAGACCTTGATTAGATCACCCCTCAACCTTCTAAACTCAAGGGAATACAAACCAAGTTTATGCAACCTGTCCTCATAATTTAACCCTTTAAGCCCTGTTATCATTCTGGTGAATCTGTGCTCCAAGGCCAAAACATCCTTCCTGAGGTGTGGTGCTCAAAACTGAACCCAGTACTCCAGATGTGGTCTGCCCATGTCTGCACAACTGAAGCATCACTTGCTCACTTTTGTATTCCAGTCCGCTTGAGATAAAGACCAATATTTAATTAGCCTTTTCGATTACTTTTTGTACTTGCGCACTAGCTTTTAGTGATCTGTGTATATAGACACCAGGATTCCTTTGTTCCTCCGCAACTCTGAGGCCGAGATATTCGTGTTCGCCACAAAAGTTGCCGGTGTCACCGGCAATTGGAGTTAACAGCCGCTGAAAATGGCCACAACACTAAGGAGAATAAATTCGTCTGGGGGGCTGGAGATTGATGGTGCAGCGCTAACCTTCCGTGCAACGCCCTCCTGGTGGCGTTAGTGGAGACCTCCAAGGCGAAGTTTCTGTGCAGGTGCGGCGTTCGAGCTTCTTACAGCCTCTGGGAGCTAGGCTGTGGAGCTTGCAAGGAACTGTGGGCAATTAAAGGGACTATGAATTAAAGGGGCAATGCACTCAGAACTAATACAAATTAAAATGCAGTAAAACAATGCCGTTTTCAGCCCTTTCAGCCTTTCAAAAATTTTTTTACTTTAAAAGCAATTCCCAAATGGGATTATTCAGTTCTTAAAGCTGAATTCCCTTCACAACCTCAAAAAATGGGAAAACTGCTTTTAACACAAATGGCTCAACAAGCCAGGGAAGGGCCACCCAGGGTCTTGCATGCAGCCCCCCAGCTTTGTGCAGGGGGTCAACACTGCAAGAGAGGCCCTCTACCCACAGGGGCCAAGAGGCCCTCCAGAAAGAACGATGTGGGAGTACATCACCGAGGCCGTCACTGCCAGCAGTGTTGCCCCCACCACCTGGCTCCAGGTGTCAAGGTCAGTGAATGCATCTTCAAAAGCCGTCTCCTACCAACTGCACCACTAGCCTCACACACTGCTGAATGCATGACCTCCAATCACTCACCTACCAACAGTCTGCACCAATCATGAAGCACATCTCCCAATCCTAGCCTCACCTCACCCCCTTGGAGGAGATGGTGCAGGCCATTCTTGGCAGGGACATGGCTGACCCCTTGGCCAGCGGCGGGGCTGAAAGGATACAAGATGCTGGTATCCTCATACATTATCCTCCTTCTAGCATGTACCTCATGCTTTCCCACCCTCCTGTCACCACAACTCCACGCTTGTGCCTTCTTCTTTTCATACACCGATGAAATGCAGCCTGCCCAGCCAGTGGGTGCCCAAGAAGAGGGAGCGGAGAGTGAAGAAGAAGAAACACCATCACTCGATTTGACACTCCCAGCCACCAGCTCCTCGAGGTCGTCCAGCAAGGCCATTTGCAGTGTCCCCCACTGAAAGTCAGCAGCCTTCCACCAGCCATGTTGCAGCCACTGGGGTAGCACGGCATGATGTCAGTAGGATAGGCAAAGGAACACACAAGACAGTCACTAAGGGAATGCATAAGGGTGATGAGGTGATTTCTTGATGTCATAGTGGATGGATAGACGTATAAAGTTGGATTGGAAGGTTTGCTTTGTGGTGGCTTTTAGTTCAGCATTGTGGCCAAGAGGACGCTGTGATGGTCAGTAACAGAGGGAAAGCAAGGTGTGGGACAAATGTTGAAAGGGGAATTGGGGTTGTGGTCACTGGTACCGCAGGCGGATGATTCCATCCCAGATATCCCGGCCAGAAAGTGACTGTCTCAGTTGCATCCTTCCTTCTGCTTCCTCCTCTTTAGTTTCTTCCTTTTCTGCGCCTTCTCTTCTGTGTCTTCCTCTTCCCTCTGCGAGCGGATACTGTAAATCTGAAATGACAGCATAAAATGCTGGAAATACTCAGCTGGTCAGGCAGCATCTCGACCTTAGACATGAACTCTGTTTCTTTCTCCACGAATGTTGCTTGACCTGTTGAGTATTTGCAGCAGTTTCTGTCTTCTCAGAGGCCTTCCTTTACCATCGTAGGCCTTACAAGCATCCAGCAGCCCTCCCTGCACACTTTAACAACTTTTAACATCTATTGCAGCAAGCCACTACTTCAATAAAATCAAAAAACCCAGTCCAAAAGCTTAAATCCGAACTTACCTGAAAGATGTTTGTGTCCCTTTAAGAGATGCAGACATCGCCACTGCTTGCACGCCTGGTTAACCTGGCATGCTTAGGACCCAGCGCTGAATTCAACGCTCGGGTCGAAGTTCGGAGTGGTGACATTAAGACGGCGTTACACACCGATTGCCGTCACCACGACACCATTTTTTTTCCCTGGGCGCTGCCAGTTACTGGCAGCACAAAGGGAGGGAGGAAAATTGCCACTGCAGCTCTGTCACCAGCTGACGAAAGAGCAGCGGCTGCCATTTCATGGCGTTACAGAGTGGCACTGAAGACATGAATTTTTAGCCCTTAGTCTCACCCCATTATGAAAATATTCTGATTTATCTTTCTCAGATCCTCACATTTAACCACATTGAACTCCATCTGCCACAGTTTTGTTCACTCACTCAGTCTGTCTATGCCACATTGTAACTTCCTGCTCCCATCTGCACAACTTACTGTGCCTCCTAATTTAGTGTCATCTGCAAACTTAGATATGCAACTCTTTAATTCCTTCATCCAAGCCATTGATTTTTATGGTAAAAATCCGAGGCCCCAGTACGTATTCCTGGGGACCACCACTTGTCACATCCTGCCAATCTGAGAGCATTCCCTTTATCCCTACTCTGAGTCTCCTCACCCAACCAATTACCAACCATGTCAAAAGGTTACCTTCAATTCCGTGCGCTTTCATTTTTGCAAATAATCTCTTGAGTGGAACCTTGTCAAATGCCTTCTGGAATGTCCATATAGGCCACATCCATAGACACACCCTGTCCACCTTGTTATTAACCATCGCAAAAAAATTCAACTAGATTAGTCAGACATGACCTACCCTTCACTGATCCATGCTGACTCTCTTTGATCAGCTCATACTTGCCCAAGTGCTCAGTCACTTTGTCCCTGATGTTAGGTTCCAGGAGTAATGCTGTTTCAGCTGGATGAAGTTTACATACTGAGGATAGTTTTCACCATTGCATGGCGGTAAACTCGCGGAGAGAATTGTCTGTCTGTTATAGAGAGAGCCTGATTTTTATTTCCACCAATGGGCTCCATAATGGACGGGTGATCCTCTTCACCAGTTACCACCCAAGCCGTAACAGAAAAACATTTTCCCCCACCCTTTATGAGAAATCCCATCATCAATCCACTAACTCAATGGCTAATTTAGATCAGCCATAATGATCACTAATCGCTGTCTGATATTCTCCTTGTTTCTCTGGAGTGGATGTGACCCTTTACTTTATACTTAGTGACAATTTACAAGTGCAGCTTCTTTTTATAATTAACAACAACTGTAATAAATAATTGAGCAGCTCTACAGTAGTACAAGTTATAATCCAAGTTTAATGGAAACTGATTGACTTAAAACGGCTAGCAAGGTCATTAAATACATGAGGACCATGTGATGACTAGAAGCAAATTGCGTTGTGTCCAGATCTTTTTGTCTTTGTGGAGCATATGACTACGTACCATAAAAGGGTGTACCATATAGATGTGCATACCATATAGATATGCACCATATAGGTCTGTAACATACAGCTGTGTACGGTTGACCACACCGTCCTCCTCCAACGCCTCTCCACCATCGTTCAGCTGGGTGGGACTGCACTCGCCTTGTTCCATTGTTGCCCATCCAGTCATAGCCAGAGAATCACCTGCAATGGCTGCTCTTCCCACTCCTGCATCGTTACCTCTGGTGTCCCTCAAAGATCTGTCCTTGGCCCCCTCCTATTTCTCATCTACATGCTTCCCCTCGGTGACATCATCTGAAAACACAGTGTCAGTTTCCACATGTACACTGACGACACCCAGCTCTACCTCACCACCAGCTCGCTCGACCCCTCCACTGTCTCTAATTGTCAGACTGCTTGTCCGACATCCAGTACTGGATGAGCAGAAATTTCCTCCAACTAAATATTGGAAAGGCCGAAGCCATTGTCTTCAGTCCCTGCCACAAACTCCGTTCCCTAGCCCTAGCAACTGTCTGAGGCTGAACCAGACTGTTCACAACTTGGTGTCAAATTTGACTCCGAGATAAGCTTCTGACCATATATCCGCACCATCACTAAGACCGCCTATTTCCACCTCCATAACATCGCCTGACTCTGCCCCTTCCTCAGCTCATAGGTTGCTGAAACCCTCATCCATGTCTTTGTTACCTCTAGACTTGACTATTTCAAAGCACTCCTGGCTGATCTCCCACGTAAACTTGAGGTCATCCAAAACTCGTCTGCCTGTGTCCTAACTCACACCAAGTCATGTTCACCCATCACCCCTGTGCTCACTGACTTACATTGGCTCCCAGTTAAGCAACACTCGATTTAAAAATTCTCATCCTTGTTTTCAAAGCACTCCATGGCCACGCACTTTCCTAGCTCTGTGACCTCCTCCAGTCTAACAACCCTCCGAGATATCTGTGTTCCTCCAACTCTTGAGTATCCCTGATTTTAATCGCTCCACCATTAGTGGCTGTACCTCCAGCTGCCAAGGATCTAAGCTCTGGAATTCACTCCCTAAACCTCTCCGCCTTTCTACCTCTCTTTCCACCTCGAAGATGCTCCTTAAAACCTACCTCTTTGACCTCATCTGCCCTAATATCTCCTTATGTGGGTCGGTGTCAAATTTTGTTTGATAACGCTCCTGTGAAGCTCCTATGTCAAATGTGCTATATAAATACAAGTTGTTATTGTTGTACCATATAGGTGTGTACCATATAGGTGTGTAGCATATAACTGTGTACACCATATAGGTGTGTACCATATAGCTGTGTACACCATACAGGTGTGTACCATATAGCTGTGTGCACCATATAGGTGTGTACCATATAGCTGTGTACACCATATAGGTGTGTACCATATAGGTGTGTACCATATAGCTGTGTACATCATATAGGTGTGTACCATATAGCTGTGTACACCATATAGGTGAGTACCATATAGCTGTGCACACCATGTAGGTGTGCATCATTTAGGTATGCACCATATAGGTGCACAGCATATAGCTGTGTAAACCATATAGCTGTGTACACCATATAGGTGTGCACCATATAGCTGTGTACACCATACAGGTGTGTACCATATAGCTGTGTACCATAGAGCTGTGAACATCATATACGAGTGTACCATATAGGTGTGTACCATATAGCTGTGTACACCATATAGGTGTGTACCATATAGCTGTGTACCATATAGCTGTGTACACCATATAGGTGTGTACCATATAGCTGTGTACACCATATATGTGTGTATCATATAGCTGTGTACACCATATAGGTGTGTACCATATAGCTGTGTACACCATATAGGTGTGTACCATATAGCTGTGTACACCATACAGGTGCATACCATATAGGTGTGCAACATATAGGTGTGTACCATATAGCTGTGTACACCATATAGGTGTGTACCATACAGCTGTGTACACCATATAGGTGTGTACCATATAGCTGTGTACACCATATAGGTGTGTACCATATAGCTGTGTACACCATACAGGTGCGTACCATATAGGTGTGCAACATATAGGTGTGTACCATATAGCTGTGTACACCATATTTGTGTGTACCATATAGGTGCGTACACCATACAGGTGTGTACCATATAGGTGTGTACACCATACAGGTGTGTACCATATAGCTATGTACACCATATTGGTGTGTACCATATAGGTGCGTACACCATACAGGTGTGTATCATATAGGCATGTACACCATACAGGTGTGTAACATATAACTGTGTACACCATACAGGTGTGTACCATATAGCTATGTACACCATATTGGTGTGTACCATATAGCCGTGTACACCATACAGGTGTGTACCATATAGGTGTGCACCATATAGCTGTTTACAACATATAGCTGTGTACCATATAGCTGTGCATACCGTAAAGGCGTGTAGCATATAGCTGTTTACAACATATAGGTGGGCACCATATGGCTGTGTACATCATACAGGTGTGCACCATATAGGTGTGTACCTTTAAGCTGTGTACACCATATAGGTGTGTACCTTTAAGCTGTGTACACCATATAGGTGTGTACCATATAGCTGTGTACACCATACAGGTGCGCACCATATAGGTGTGTACCATATAGCTGTTTACACCATATAGGTGTGTACCATATAGGTGTGTCCACCATATAGGTGTGTACCATATAGGTGTGCACACCATACAGGTGTGCACCATATACGTGTGTACCCTTAAGCTGTGTACACCAGAAAGGTGTGTACCATATAGCTGTGCACATCATATAGGTGTGTACCATATAGCTGTGTACACCATACAGGTGCGTACCATATAGGTGTGTACCATATAGCTGTGTACACCATATAGGTGTGTACCATATAGGTGTGTCCACCATATAGGTGTGTAACATATAGGTGCGTACACCATACAGGTGTGTACCATATAGGTGTGTACACCATACAGGTGTGTACCATATAGCCGTGTACACAATATAGGTGTGTACCATATAGCTGTGTACACCATATAGGTGTGCACCATATAGGTGTGCACCATATAGCTGTGTACCATATAGCTGTTTACAACATATAGATGTGTACCATATACATGTGTACCATATAGCTGTGTACCATATAGCTGTGCACACCATAACGGTCTGTAGCATATAGCTGTTAACAACATATAGGTGGGCACCATATGGCTGTGTACATCATACAGGTGGGCACCATATAGGTGTGTACCTTTAAGCTGTGTACACCATATAGGTGTGTACACCATATAGATGCGTACCATATGGCTGTGCACACCATATAAGTGTGCACCATATAGGTGTGCACCATATAGGTTTGTACCATATAGGTGTGTACACCATACAGGTGCGTACCATATAGCTGTGTACACTATGCAGGTGTGCACCATATAGGTGTGTACGCTTAAGCTTTGTACATCAGAAAGGTGTGTACCATATAGGTGTGCACACCATATGGGTGTGTACCATATGGCTGTGCACGCCATATAGGTGTGTACACCATATAAGTGTACACCATATAGGTGTGCACTATATAGGTGTGTAGCATATAGCTGAACACAGCATACAGGTGTGTACCATACAGCTGTGTACACCATATAGGTGAGTCCCTTTAGCTGTGTACACCATATATGTGAGTACATTTAGCTGTGTGTACCAGATAGCTGTTTACACCATATAGCTGTGTACACCATATAGTTGTGCACACTATATAGCTGTGTACACCATATAGTTGTACACACCATATAGCGGTGTACAACATATAGCTGTGTACACCATATAGGTGTGCACCGTATAGTGGTGTACACCATATAGCTTTGTACACCATATAGTTGTGCACACCATATAGCTGTGTACACCATATAGATGTGTGCCATATAGTTGTGTACACCATATAGCTGTGTACACCATATATGTGTGCACCATATAACTTTGTACACCATATATTTGTCTGCACCATATAGCTGTGTACACCATATCGATGTGTACCATATAGGTGTGTGCACCATATAGCTGCCCACACCATATAGCTGTGTACATTAGATAGCTGTGCACACTATTAAGGTGTGTACACCATATAGCTGTGTACACCATATAGCTGTGTACACCATATATGTGTACACCATATAGCTGTATACACCATATAGGAGTACACAATATAGCTGTGCACACCATATAGCTATGTACACCATATTGTTGTGCACCATATAGCTATGTACACCATATAGGTGTGTACCATATAGCTGTGCACACCATATAGCTGTGCACACCATATGGGTGTGTACCATATAGCTGTGCACACCATATAGATGTGTACCATATAGCTGTGCATGCCATATAACTATGTACACCATATAGGTGTGCACCATAGAGCTGTGTACACCATAATCTATTGACTTGACTAATCTATTGGAATTTGTGGAGGATGTAACTGGTAAAATAGATAAGGGAGAACCAGTGGATGTGGTGTATTTGGACTCCCAAAAGGCTTTTGATAAGGTCCCGCATAAGAGATAAGCGTGTAAAGTTAAGGCACATGGGATTGGGGGCAAGGTATTGACTTGGATAGAGAACTGGTTGGCAAACAGAAAGCAAAGAGTTGCAATAAACGAGTCTTTTTCCAAGTGGCAGGCAGTGACTAGTGGGGTACCGCAGGGATCGGTCCTTGGACCCCAGCTATTCACAATATATATTAATGCTCTAGACAAGGGAACTAGATGTAATATCTCCAAGTTTGCAGACGACACAAAACTGGGTGGGCGTGTGTGCTGCGAGGAGGATGCCGAGAAACTCCAGGATGATTTGGACAGGTTGGGTGATTGGGCAGAAGCTTGGCAGATGCAATATAACGTGGATAAATGCGAGGTTATCCACTTTGGTGTCAAAAACAGAAAGGCAGATTATTATCTGAATGGCAATAGATTGGGAGAAGGGGAAGTGCAACGAGACCTGGGTGTCCTTGTGCACCAGTCGCTGAAGGTAAGCATGCAGGTGCAGCAGGCAGTTAAGAAGGCAAATGGTATGTTGGCCTTCATAGCGAGAGGGTTTGAGTACAGGAACAAGGATGTCTTGCTGCAGTTGTACAGGGCCTTGGTGAGACCACACCTTGAGTACTGTGTGCAGTTTTGGTCACCTTATCTCAGGAAGGATGTTCTTACCATGGAAGGAGTTCAGCGAAGATTCACAAGGCTGATACCTGGGATGGCAGGAATGACGTATGAGGAGAGATTGGGTCGATTGGGCTTATACTCGCTGGAGTTTAGAAGAATGAGAGGGGATCTCATTGAAACTTATAAAATTCTGACAGGACAGGACAAACTAGATGCAGGAAGGATGTTCCCGATGGTCGGGGAGTCCAGAACCAGGGGTCACAGTCTAAGGATAAGGGGTAAGCCATTTAGGACAGAAATGAGGAGGAATTTCTTCACCCAGAGAGTGGTGAACCTGTGGAATTCTCTGCCACAGAAGGCAGTAGAGGCCAATTCATTAAATAGATTCAAGAAGGAGTTGGATATATTTCTTAAGGCTAAAGGGATCAAGGGATATGGGGAGAAAGCAGGGACAGGGTACTGAATTTGGATGATCAGCCATGATCTCATTGAATGGCGGAGCAGGCTAGAGGGGCTGAATGGCCTACTCCTGCTCCTATCTTCTATGATTCTATGATTCTATAAAGGTATGTACCATATAGCTGTGTACACCATATAGGTGTGTGCCATATAGCTATGCACACCATATAGGTGTGTACCATATATTGGGCACAATATAGATATGTGCACCATATCCATGTGTACCATATAGGTGTGTACCATATGGGTGTGTACACCATATAGGTATGTACCATATAGCTGTGTACACCATATAGGTGTGTACCATATATGTGTGTGAGGCATAGAATATAAGAGCAAGAAGGTTATGATGGAGCTGTATAAAACACTGGTTAGGCCACATCTGGAATACTGTGTGCAGTTCTGGTCGCCACACTACAGGAAGGATGTGATCGCTTTGGAGAGGGTGCAGAGGAGATTCACCAGAATGTTACCCGGGCTGGAGTGCTTCAGCTATGAAGAGAGACTGGGCAGATTGGGTTTGTTTTCCTTGGAGCAGAGGAGGCTGAGGGGGGACATGATTGAGGTGTACAAAATTATGAGGGGCATAGATAGGATTGATACTAAGGAGCTTTTTCCCTTAGTAGAGGGGTCTATAACAAGGGGGCATAGATTCAAGGTAAAGGGCGGGAGGTTTAGAAGGGATTTGAGAAAGAACTTTTTCACCCAGAGGGTGGTTGGAGTCTGGAACTCACTGCCTGAAAGGGTTGTGGAGGCAGGAACCCTCACAACATTCAAGAAGCATTTGGATGAGCACTTGAAATGCCATAGCATACAAGGCTACGGACCAAATGCTGGAATATGGGATTAGATTAGACAGGGCTTGATGGCTGGCGCGGACATGATGGGCCGAAGGGCCTCTATCCGTGCTGTATAACTCTATGGGGTAAAAATTGAGTCGCGCCCCATTTGGGGCGCTAACCTCGCCGGGGCGCGACTTTTAGCGCCCCGAAAAAATTAGCGGCCCCGCGCCGGAACTTCAGTGGTTGCGCCCCAAGAGGGAAGCGGGGCGCAACTGGAAGCAGCCCGCATCCCTCTTGGGGCGCTGCGAGTGAATATCCTGGCGCTACGTGCCGCAGCGCCACGCGCTGCGGCACGTCGCGCCGCGGTATTGCAGGCCTTCCTCCCCTTCTTAAAGGGGAGGGACCCTGCGCAGCGCGAACCGGGGCCCAGCTGGGCCCCCAGGGATCGGGAGTGCCGGCAAAAGAGCCCGGCACTCAAGAGAAGTGCCGGGCTCTTGGAGCGCAGCCGGCACTTCACGGTGGGGGGGCTTCACGGGGGCCGGGGGCAGGTGCTGGCAGGCGGCCAGCAACAAAAATGGCCGCCTGCCACCTCCGCTTTAAATATCGCCGCCCCGGCCGCACGTACGCCTCCCTGAACCCGTCGGACATAGCGTCTGGCGGTAAATCAGGGGGCGCGACTGAAGATCACGGCCGGGGCGCGAGCGGGGTGCTGCGCACGGCGATGACGTCATCGCCGGCGGCGCAGCGCCACAGGGCGCTACCGGCTGCCGCCGCCGCTAACCTCCCACTAAATTTTTCGGGAGGCGTTGGCGGCGCTGCGCCCGGGCGTTAGCTGCTTTACGCCCCATTAGCGCCCTCTTAAGGCGCTAACGGGAGGCGCAAGCAGCTGAATTTTTCCCCCTATGACTCTATGGGGGAAAAATTCAGCTGCTTGCGCCTCCCGTTAGCGCCTTAAGAGGGCGCTAATGGGGCGTAAAGCAGCTAACGCCCGGGCGCAGCGCCGCCCACGCCTCCCGAAAAATTTAGTGGGAGGTTAGCGGCGGCGGCAGCCGGTAGCGCCCTGTGGCGCTGCGCCGCCGGCGATGACGTCATCGCCGTGCGCAGCACCCCGCTCGCGCCCCGGCCGTGATCTTCAGTCGCGCCCCCTGATTTACCGCCAGACGCTATGTCCGACGGGTTCAGGGAGGCGTACGTGCGGCCGGGGCGGCGATATTTAAAGCGGAGGTGGCAGGCGGCCATTTTTGTTGCTGGCCGCCTGCCAGCACCTGTCCCCGGCCCCCGTGAAGCCCCCCCACCGTGAAGTGCCGGCTGCACTCCAAGAGCCCGGCACTTCTCTTGAGTGCCGGGCTCTTTTGCCCTCCCGATCCCTGGGGGCCCAGCTGGGCCCCGGTTCGCGCTGCGCAGGGTCCCTCCCCTTTAAGAAGGGGAGGAAGGCCTGCAATACCGCGGCGCGACGTGGCGCTGCGGCACATAGCGCCAGGATATTCACTCGCAGCGCCCCAAGAGGGATGCGGGGTGCTTCCAGTTGCGCCCCGCTTCCCTCTTGGGGCGCAACCACTGAAGTTCCGGCGCGGGGCCGCTAATTTTTTCGGGGCGCTAAAAGTCGCGCCCCGGCGAGGTTAGCGCCCCAAATGGGGCGCGACTCAATTTTTACCCCTATGACTCTATGTACCATATAACTGTGTACACCATATAAGTATGTACCATATAGGTGTGTACCATATAGCTGTGTACACCATATAGGTGTACCATATAGCTGTGCACACCATATAAGTGTGTACCATATAGGTGTGTACCATATAGATGTGTAGCATATAGGCGTGTACCATATGGGTGTGTACACCATGTAGGTGTATATCATATAGGTGTGTACCATATTGCTGTGTACACCATATAGGTATGTACCATATATGTGTGTACCATAGGGGTGTGCACCATATAGATGTGTACCATATAGGTGTGCACCATATAGTTGTTTACCATATGGGTATGTACCATATAGGTGTGTGCCATATGGGTGTGTACCATATAGGTGTGTACCATATAGATGTGTGCACCATATAGGTGTGTACCACATAGCTGTGTACATCATATAGGTGTGTACCATATAGGTGTGTACCATATAACTGTGTACACCATATAAGTATGTACCATATAGCTGTGTACACCATATAGGTGTGTATGATATGGGTGTGTAAACCTTATAGGTATGTACCATGTAGCTGTATACACCATATAGGTGTGTACCATATAGCTGTGTACACCATATAGCTGTGTGCACCATATAGGTATGTACCATATAGGTGTGTACCATATAGCTCTGTACACCATATAGGTGTGTACCATATAGCTGTTTACACGATATATGTTTGTACCATATAGCTGTTTACACCATACTGGTGTGCAGCATATAGCTGTGTACACCATACAGGTTTGTACCATATAGCTGTACACACCATATAGGTGTATACCATATAGTTGTGTACACCATACAGGTGTGTACCATATATGTGTGTACACCACCATATAGGGGTGTAACATATAGCTGTGCATGCCATCCAGGTGTGTACACTAAAGCTGTGTACACCATATAGGTGTGTACCATATAGGTGTGCAACATATATCTGTGTACACCATGTAGGTGTGTACAATATAGGCATGCACCATATAGGTGTGTACCATATAGCTGTGTACAGCATATAGGTGTGTACCATATAGCTGTGTAGGTGTGTACCATATAGGTGTGCACCACAGAGCTGTGTATACCATATAGGTGTGCACCATATAGGTGTGCACCATATTGCTGTGTGCACCATATAGTTGTGCACCATATAGCTGTGCACACCATGTAGGTGTGTAGCATATGGGTGTGTACCATATAGATGTGTGCACTATATAGGTGTGTACCATATAGGTGTGTACCATATATCGCTGTGTAAAATATATAGGTGTGTACCATGAAGGTGTGTACCATATAGCTGTGCACACCATATAAGTGTGCACCATATAGATGTGTGCACTATATAGGTGTGTAGCATATGGCTGTGCACAACATATAAGTGTGCACCATATACCTGTGTACACCATATAAGTGTGCACCATATATGTGTGTACGATATAGGTGTGCACACCATACAGGTGTGTACCATATAACTGTGCACACCATATAGGTGTGTACCATATAGCTGTTTACACCATATAGGTGTGTACCATATAGGTGTGTACACCATATAGGTGTGCACCATATAGCGGTGCACGTCATATAGGTGTGTACCGTATAGCTGTGCACACCATATAGGTGTGTATCATATTGGTGCGTACACCATATAGGTGTACACCATAAAGCTGTGTACACCATATAGCTGTGTACACATATAGGTGTGCACCATATAGCTGTGTACACCATATAGCTGTCTGCACCATAAAACTGTGTACACCATACAGCTGTGTACACCAAACAGATGTGTACCATATAGGTGTGTACCATATGGCTGTGTACCATATATGTGTGTACCATATGGGTGTGTACTATATAGGTGTGTAACATATAGATGTGTGCACCATGTAAGTGTGTATCATATGGGTGTGTACACCATGTAGGTGTGCACCATATAGGTGCATACCATATAGCTGTGTACACCACATAGGTGTACCATATAGCTGTGCACATCATATAGGTGTGTGCCATATAGGTGTGTACCATATAGGTGTGTACCATATATCGCTGTGTAAAATATATAGGTGTGTACCATGAAGGTGTGTACCATATAGCTGTGTACACCATATAAGTGTGCACCATATAGATGTGTGCACTATATAGGTGTGTAGCATATGGCTGTGCACAACATATAGGTGTGCACCATATACCTGTGTACACCATATAAGTGTGCACCATATATGTGTGTACGATATAGGTGTGCACACCATACAGGTGTGTACCATATAACTGTGCACATCATATAGGTGTGTACCATATAGCTGTTTACACCATATAGGTGTGTACCATATAGGTGTGTACACCATATAGGTGTGTACCATATAGCGGTGCACATCATATGGGTGTGTACCATATAGCTGTGCACACCATATAGGTGTGTATCATATTGGTGCGTACACCATATAGGTGTACACCATAAAGCTGTGTACACCATATAGCTGTGTACACATATAGGTGTGCACCATATAGCTGTGTACACCATATAGCTGTCTGCACCATAAAACTGTGTGCACCATATAGCTGTGTACACTATATAGCTGTGTACACCATACAGCTGTGTACACCAAACAGATGTGTACCATATAGGTGTGTACCATATGGCTGTGTACCATATATGTGTGTACCATATGGGTGTGTACTATATAGGTGTGTAACATATAGATGTGTGCACCATGTACGTGTGTATCATATGGGTGTGTACACCATGTAGGTGTGCACCATATAGGTGCGTACCATATAGCTGTGTACACCACATAGGTGTACCATATAGCTGTGCACACCATATAGGTGTGTGCCATATAGGTGTGTACCATATAGGTGTGCACCATATAGGTGTGCACCATATAGCTGTTTGCACAATATAGGTGTGTAGCATATAGGCGTGTACCATATGGGTGTGTACACCATGTAGGTGTATATCATATAGGTGTGTACCATATTGCTGTGTACACCATATAGGTGTGTACCATAGGGGTGTGCACCATATATATGTGTACCATATAGGTGTGCACCATATAGTTGTTAACCATATGGGTGTTTACCATATAGGTGTGTGCCATATGGGTGTGTACCATATAGGTGTGTACCATATAGATGTGTGCACCATATAGGTGTGCACCACATAGCTGTGTACATCATATAGGAGTGTACCATATAGGTGTGTACCATATGGGTGTGTACCATATAGCTGTGTGCACCATATAGGTGTGTACCGTATGGGTGTGTACACCATGTAGGTGTGTACCATATAGGTGTGTACCATATAGCTGTGTAAACCATATAGGTGTGTACCATAAAGCTGTGTACACCATATAGTTGTACCATATAGCTGTGCACACCATATAGGCGTGTACCATATAGATGTGTACAATATTGGTGTGGTCCATATAGCTGTTTACACCATATATATGTGTGCCATATAGGTGTGCACCCTATAGCTGTTTACACTACATAGGTGTGTACCATATAGCTGTGTACAACCTATAGGTGTGCACCATATAGCTGTGTACATCATATACGTGTGTACCATATAGCTGTGTACACCATACAGGTGTGCACCATATAAGTGTGCACCTTATAGGTGTGCCACATTTAGGTGTATACCCTTAAGCTGTGTACACCATATAGGTGTGTACACCATATAAGTGTGCATCATATATGTGTGTACGATATAGGTGTGTACACCATATAGTTGTGTACCATATAGATGTGTAGCGTATAGCCATGTACATCATAGAGGTGTGTACCATATAGCTGTGCACACCATATAGGTGTGTACCATATAGCTGTGTACCATATAGCTGTGTACACCATATAAGTCTGTAACATATGGCTGTGCACAAAATATGGGTGTGTGCCATATAGGTGCGTACCATATAGATGTGTACACCATATAGGTGTGTGCCATATAGCTGTGCACTCCATATATGTGTGTACCATATAGCTGTGTACACCATATAGGTGTGTACCATATGACTGTGCACACCATATAGGTATGTACCATATAGGTGTGCACACCATATAGGTGTGTACCATATAGCTGTGTACACCAAATAGCTGTCTACACCATATAGCTGTGCAGACCATACAGGTGCATACCATATAGCTGTGTACAACAAATAGATGTGTACCATATAGGTGTGTACCATATGGCTGTGTACCATATATGTGTGTACCATATGGCTGTGTACCATATAGGTGTGTACCATATAGATGTGTACCATATAGATGTGTGCACCATCTAATTGTGTATCATATGGGTGTGTACACTGACGTAATAAAGACTCACTACACACTTGGTTGAACATAAAGCAAGGCTTTAATCGACTTGTAACAAAGCATGGAGGTCTAGTTAGCAGTCACTAGCTTCCTGTTTCCAGATTGTCTCTGCCCAAGGTGGGCCCACACCCGAGTATTTATACTCCCCGGACGGCGCCCCAGCTGGCCACCCAGTAGTACTTCCTGAGTTACTTCTTGTAGAAGTTGCGATTTATGACATTCTTCCTCCCTAAAAGGTTTGGAAGTCCAGTCTTCCTTTAACGGACTAGGTGGACCAGAAATAGCCGTAGTCGTTTAGCTCTCTGCTTGTGGCTGGAAGGCACGTCTCCCCGGACCGTGTCCTGGTCCCTGGGTCGCTTGGCCCGTACCGGTAAGTCGGTAGAGTCTGCGTCGTCTTGATCGTCCTGTGGAGGACTGGGAATATCATGACTCCGGGTGCAGGTCCCCACAGGCGCAGAGCTGGCCTCATCCCGGGTCGTGGCTGGAGATTGTCCGGCGTCCTGGCTTCGGGTGGCTATCCTACGGGGAGCGTCCGGCTCCCTGAGTTGATCCGGTAGCGCTGCCGGCAGATCCCCGCTGTCCCAAGTGGGGCATCATTTTCATAGGGGTGCGGAGTGTTGACATCATCGTCGTGGGATCCTTCATCATTCAGGCCCGTGTGACCGGTTGGGCAGGGAGTCAGATCTCTGAGTGAGACGGTGGCCTCCCGGCCATCAGGGTACCGTACGTGCGCATACATGGGGTTTACCTCCGTTAACTCCACCTCGTCAATGAGAGGGTCGTTTTTGGCAGACCAGACGAACCTCCGGAGTAGCACAGGGCCTGGAGCCACCAACCATGACGGTAGAGATGTCCTATGTGTAGAGCGACGCCGGAATTTGAAGAATCGCTCATGAGGCGTGACATTAGTAGATGTGGAGAGAAGAGACCTGATAGAGTGTAACACGTCAGGGAGCACCGTTTCCCACAGCTGGTCCGGCAGGTTGCGTGACCTCAGTGCCAGACGGACAGCGTTCCAGATGATGGCATTGTATCGTTCAACCTGTCCGTTGCCGATTGGGTGATATGGTGTTGTCTTACTTGAGGCGATTCCCTGTTGGGAGAGATAACCTTTAAGTTCACTCGACATAAAGGAGGGACCCCGATCCGTGTGGATAAAATTGGCCATCCCGCAAAGGGAAAAGACCTGATCGAGGCATTTAATTACTGTAGAGGTAAGCATATTAGGACAGGGGAAGGTGAAGGGAAAGCGTGAATACTCATCTACCATCGTAAGTAGGTAGGTGTTCCGTGTCGACAAAGGCAATGGCCCTTTAAAGTCTATGCTGAGCCTCTGCATAGGCTGCATTGCATGTATGAGTAAGCCATCTGATGGGCGGAAGAATTGTGGTTTCAATTCTGCACAAATCCTACAGGAGGAGCATGTTTTCTTTACGTGCTCCGTTGAGAATGGTAGATTTTTGGAGCGCACAAAGTGCAGCATACGGGTCACGCCAGGATGGCATAAGTCCATATGCAAATCCGCCAGAGTCGATGTTGACATTGAGGAGCAAAATGCCCGTGTGAAGGTATCTGGGGCCACATTCTGTTTGCTGGGTCGGTAACGGATAGTATATCCAAAGGTGGCCAGCTCCATCCTCCAGAGTTGAATTTTATTATTTTTGATTTTCGTGCGCCTCCGGTTATCCAACATGAAGGCCACGGAGCGCAGGTCAGTTATAAGCGTAAAATGACGCCGAGCAAGAAAATGACCCCATTGGCGTACAGCCTCGATGATGGCCGTAGCCTCCTTCTCGACGGGGGGGTAATGGAGCTCGCTACCCTGCAAGGTTTTGGATAGGAATGCCACGGGTCGGCCACCTTGATTCAAGGTAGCTGAGATCGCCACCGCTGATGCATCGCATTCGACCACAAAAGGAAGGTTTTCGTCGATGGAGCGAAGCGTGGCTTTCTCCAGCTGTCGTTTGAGGAGGTTGAAGGCGGAAATAGCCGTAGCTTCCAATGGAAAAGACTTCGCATGGAGCAGGGACTGTATTTTATCGGAGAAGTGTGGTATCCACTTTGCGTAATAAGCAAACATGCCAAGTGCCCGACGAAGAGAGCCGAGGTTTGTAGGGGGAGGGAGCTCCTGAAGTGGACGAAGTCGCTCTGGGTCCGGTTTAATAACACCGTTGCCCACCCAGTAGCCAAGAATGTTCACTGATGGCACCGACTTCACCGATTTGGATTCGTTTAACGTTAAGTGGCGACGACGGAGAACGTCAAAAAATCGCTGAAGATTGGCGTCATGCTCCTTTTGATCATGGCCGGCAATAGTGATATTGTCTAAATACGGAAAGGTATCCGTCAAGTTCTCTTGCCGGACTAGGCCATCCATCGCCCGTTGGAAGACGGCCACCCCATTGGTGACCCCGAATGGAAGGCGGCAAAACTGAAAAAGCCGACCATTGGCCTCAAAGGCCGTATACTTCTTGTCGGAGTCTTTCAGCGGCACCTGATGGTACGCGCTTTTCAAATCGAAGGTATTTGGCAAGGTTGTTGACCATGTCATCTATGCGTGGTAGCGGGTAGGCATCCAGATCGGTATATTGATTAATAATCTGCGAATAATCGATACACAGACGTTTTTTATGTTGTTTTAAGGGATTTTTCACAATGACGACTTGAGCCCGCCAGGGAGATGAACACGGCTCGATAATACCTTCGACTAAAAGGCGAGAGATTTCTGCCTCGACAAATGCTCGATCGTCTTGGCTAAAGCGCCGCGATTTGGTGGCTATGGGCTTACAGCGGGGGGAAGATTGGCAAACAGGGCGGGTTCACCGAGTAAGGCCACCGAGAGCGCACAAAACAACACCTTAGAAATGGTAAGCTCCGTCCTTGACCCTCCAAACTCAAAAGTGAGCCTCTTGTGCTGCTTCTGGAAGTCCTGTCCCAGAAGCACATCGCCGCATAAGTTTTCGAGTACTCCGAGCCGGGTCAAGAGATAAGTGCGGCCATTGAGGATGAGGTTGACAAGACAGAAGCCAGAAGAATTGGTGGTCAGAGTCGTCAGAGCCATCGCAATCTCCCTGTCCGAGGGATAAATGCGCAGTTTTAACCTGCTGACAGCCCGCTTACTAATGAAGCTGTCAGAGCTGCAGGAGTCGATTAGCACGCTTAGAGTGTGCCCATTTACTGAAACCTTCGTGGCTGCATGGGACAAACTTTAGGGAAAAACAGCTGTGATGAGAGGAGGGGCAATTTTCCCTTCAGCAGCTGTAGCCTTAACAGTGGTTCTTGGGGGAGGAGCAGCTCCATAGATAGCAGCTGTGAAGCTAACAGGAGCTCTCGACCAGTATACTTTAGAGGAGCGGCCTTTCTTGTTAGCAGAGGCCCGTGACTGGCATACCTTGGAAAAGTGTCCTTTCTTGCTGCAATGATTGAAGGTCACATTACGAGCCGGGCAAAGTTTTCTGTAATGGCACGCCCCTCCACAAAAGAAACACTTTCTTCCTGATTGCCAGGATGCTGCTAGGGCGAGGTCGTCATCAGCGAAGGCCTCTAGGGTAGGGTTGTCGTCCGTTAGAGTAGAGTCAACATCAGCGGGGGCATCTGCCCGAGACCTACCGAAAGACTCATTAAAGGTGATAGCCACCGCCCGTGCACGTGGTGGGAGATAAGTGTATCATATGGGTGTGTACACCATGTAGGTGTGTACCATATATGTGTGTACCATAT
Organism: Squalus acanthias; assembly: GCA_030390025.1. Lineage (NCBI taxonomy): Eukaryota > Metazoa > Chordata > Chondrichthyes > Squaliformes > Squalidae > Squalus > Squalus acanthias. The sequence continues at coordinate 101,194,148 of CM059429.1, forward strand.
AGCTGTGTACATCAAATAGGTGTCTACCATACGGCTGTGTACACCATATAGGTGTACCATATAGCTGTGCACACCATATAGGTATGTGCCATATAGGTGTGTACCATATATGTGTGGTCCATATATATATGTTTACAGCATATAGGTGTGTACCACATAGCTGTGCACTATATAGCTGTGCACACCATAGAGGTGTGTACCATATAGCTGTTTACACAATATAGGTGTGTAGCATATATGTGTGTACCATAGGGGTGTGTACCATATAGGTGTTTACCATATAGATGTGTGCACCATATAGATGTGTATCATATAGGTGTGTACCATATAGGTGTGTGCCATATAGGTGTGTACCATATGGGTGTATACAACATGTAGGTGTGTACCATATAGTTGTGTACCATATAGGTGTGCACCATATAGCTGTGTACATCATATAGGTGTGTACCATATAGGTGTGTACCATATAGGTGTGTACCATATATGTGTGTACCATATGGGTGTGTACCATATGGGTGTGTACCATATAGGTGTGTACCATATAGCTGTGTGAACCATATATGTGTGTACCATATGGGTGTGTACACCATTTGGTGTGTACCATATAGGTGTGTACCGTATAGCTGTGTACACCATATAGGTGTGTACCATATAGCTGTGTACACCATATAGGTGGGTGCCATAATAGGTGTGTATCATATAGGTGTGGTCCATATAGCTGTTTACACCATATATGTGTGTGCCATATTGGTGTGCACCATATAGCTGTTTACACTATATAGGTGTGTACCATATAGCTGTGTACAACATATAGGTGTGCACCATATAGCTGTGTACAGCATATATGTGTGCACCATATAGCTGTCTACACCATATAGGTGTGTACCATGTGGTTTTCCACAGCATATAGATGTGTACCATATAGCTGTGCACACCATACAGGTGTGCACAATATAGCGGTGTACACCATATAAGTGTGCACCATATAGGTGTGCCACATATAAGTGTGTACCCTTAAGCTGTGTACACCATACAGGTGCACCATATATGTGTGTATGATATAGGTGTGTACACCATACAGATGTGTACCATATAGCTGTGCACACCATATAGGTGTGTACCATATAGATGTGTAGCATATAGCCATGTACATCATAGAGGTGTGTGCCATATAGCTGTTTACACCATATAGAGGTGTACCGTACAGGTGTGTACACCATATAGGTGCGTACCATATAGCTGTGCACAATATATAGGTGTGTACCATATAGGTCCATACCATGTAGATGTGCACACCATATAGGTGTGTACACCATATAAGCGTGCACACCATATAGCTGTGTACACCATATAGGTGTGCACACCATATAGCTGTGTATACCATATAGGTGTGCACGCCATATAGGTGTGCACCACATAGCTGTGTACACCATATAGCTGTCTGCACCATAAAGCTCTGCACACTATATAGCTGTGTACACTATATAGCTGTGCACACCATATAGCTGTGCACACCATATAGATGTGTATGTCATATATGTGTGCACCATATAGCTGTGTACACCACATTGCTGTGTGTACCATATAGCATATAGGTGTGCACCATATAGCTGTGTACAGCATATAAGTGTGCACCATATATCTGTCTACACCATATAGGTGTGTATGATATAGCTGTGTACCGCATATAGGTGTGTACCATATAGCTGTGTACACCATACAGATGTGCACCATATAGCGGTGTACACCATATAAGTGTGCACCATATAGGTGTGCACCATATAGGTGTGTACGATATAGGTGTGCACACCATATAGGTGTGTACCATATAGGTGTGTAGCATATAGCCATGTACACCATATAGGTGTGTACCCTGTAGCTTTTTACACCATATAGGTGTGTACCATATAGGTGCGTACATCATATAGGTAGATACCATATAGCTGTGTACGCCATATAGGTGTGTACCATATAGCCGTGCACACCATATAGGTGTGTACCCTATATCTGTTTACACCATATAGGTGTGTACATCATAGTAGGTATCATATAACTGTGTACACCATATAGGTGTGTACCATATAGGTTTGTACCATATAGCGATGCACACCATATGGATGTGGACCATATAGGTGTGTACCATATAGCAGTGCACACCATATAGGTGTGAACGATATAGATGTGTCGCCTATATCCGTGTACACCATATAGATGTGTACCCTATAGCTGTTTACACCATATAGGTGTGTACATCATATAGGTAGGTATCATATAGCTGTGTACGCCATATAGGTGTGTACCATATAGGTTTGTACCATATAGCGATGCACACCATATGGATGTGGACCATATAGGTGCATACCATATAGGTGTGTGCACCATATATGTGCGTACCATATAGCTGTGTACATCATATAGCTGTGTACACCATATAGGTGTGCACCGTATAGCTGTGTACACCATATAGCTGTGTACACCATATAGCTGCATATACCATATAGATGTGTACATCATATATGTGTGCACATATAGCTGTGTACACCATATAGCTGTGCACACCATATTGATGTGTATGTCATGTATGTGTGCACCATATAGCTGTGTACACCACATCGCTGTGTGTACCTTATAGCATATAGGTGTGTACCATTTTGCTGTGTACCATATAGCTGTGTACAGCATATAGGTGTGCACCATATAGCTGTGTACAGCATATAGGTGTGTACCATATAGCTGTGTGCAGCATATAAGTGTGCACCATATAGCTGTCTACACCATATAAGTGTGCATCATATAGGTGTGCACCATATAGGTGTGTATGGTATAGGTTTGTACACCATACAGATGTGTACCGTATAGCTGTGCACACCATATAGGTGTGTACCATATAGGTGTGTAGCATATAGCCATGTACACCATATAGTTGTGTACCCTATAGCTGTTTACACCATAAAGGTGTGTACCATATAGGTGTGTACATCATATAGGTAGGTACCATATAGCTGTGTACACCATAAAGGTGTGTACCATATAGCTGTGCACACCATATAGGTGTGTACCATATGGCTGTGTACACCATATAGGCGTTTACATGATATAGGGGTGTACCATATAGGTGTGTACACCATATAGGTGTGTACCATATCACTGTGCACACCATATAGGTGTGTACCATATAGGTGTGTACACTATATAGGTGTGCACCATATAGCTGTGTACAGCATATAGGTGTGTACCATATAGCTGTGTGCAGCATATAAGTGCGCACCATATAGCTGTCTACACCATATAAGTGTGCACCATATAGGTGTGTATGGTATAGGTGTGTACACCATACAGGTGTGTACCATATAGCTGTGCACACCATATAGATGTATACCATATAGGTGTGTAGCACATAGCCATGCACACCATATAATTGTGTACCCTATAGCTGTTTACACCATATAGGTGTGTACCATATAGGTGTGTACATCATATAGGTAGGTACCATATAGCTGTGTACACCATGAAGGTGTGTACCATATAGCTGTGCACACCATATAGGTGTGTACCATATAGGTGTGTACCATATGGCTGTGTACACCATATAGGTGTTTACATGATATAGGGGTGTACCATATAGGTGTGTACACCATATAGGTGTGTACCATATCACGGTGCACACCATATAGGTGTGTACCATATAGGTGTGTACACTATATAGGTGTGTACCATATAGGTGTGTACACTATATAGGTGTGTACCATATAGCTGTGTACAGCACATAGCTGTGTACCATATAGCTGTGTACACCATATAGCTGTGTACATCATATAGCTGTGTACACCATATATCTGTGCACCATATAGCTGTGTACACCATATAGCTGTCTGCATCATATAGCTGTGTGTGCACCATATAGCTGTGTACACCATATAGCTGTGTAGACCATATAGATGTGTACATCATATATGTGTGCACCATATAGCTGTGTACACCATATAGCTGTGCACCATATAGCTGTGTACAGCATACAGTTGTGCACTATATAGCGGTGTGCACCATATAGGTGTGCACCATATAGGTGTGCAACATATAGGTGTGTACCGTAAAGCTTTGTACACCATGTAGGTGTGTACCATATAGCTGTGTACACCATATAGGTGTGTACCATATAGCTGTGTGCAGCATATAAGTGCGCACCATATAGCTGTCTACACCATATAAGTGTGCACCATATAGGCGTGCACCATATAGGTGTTTATGGTATAGGTTTGTACACCATACAGGTGTGTACATATAGCTGTGCACACCATAAAGGTGTGTACCATATAGGTGTGTAGCATATAGCCGTGTACACCATATAGTTGTGTACCCTATAGCTGTTTACACCATATAGGTGTGTGCCATATAGGTGTGTACATCATATAGGTAGGTACCATATAGCTGTATATGCCATAAAGGTGTGTACCATATAGCTGTGCACACCATATAGGTGTGTACCATATCGCTGTGCACACCATATGGATGTGGACCATATAGCTGTGTACCATATAGCTGTGTACACCATATAGGTGTTTACATGATATAGGGACATATCATATAGGTGTGTACACCATATAGGTGTGTACCATATAGGTGTGTACCGTATGGCTGTGTACACCATATAGGTGTGTACCATATCACTGTGCACACCATATAGGTGTGTACCATATAGGTGTGCACACAATATAGGTGTGTACCGTATAGCTGTGTACAGCACATGGCTGTGTACACCATATAGCTGTGTACACCATATAGCGGTGTAGACCATATAGATGTGTACATCATATATGTGTGCACCATATAGCTGTGAACACCACGTCGCTGTGTGTACCATATAGCATATAGGTGTGTACCATATAGCTGTGCACCATATAGCTGTCTACACCATATAGCTGTGTACCACATGGCTGTGTACAGCATACAGGTGTGCACCATATAGCAGTGTTCGCAATATAGGTGTGCACCATATAGGTGTGCAACATATAGGTGTGTACCGTTAAGCTTTGTACACCATGTAGGTGTGTACCATATAGCTGTGTACACCATATAGGTGTGTACCATATAGGTGTGCAAAATATAGGTGTGTACCATTAAGCTTTGTACACCATATAGGTGTGTACCATATAGCTGTGTACACCATATAGGTGTGTACCATATGGCGGTGTACACCATATAGCTGTCTGCACCATATAGCTGTGTGCGAACCATATAGCTATGGACACTATATAGCCGTGTGCACCATATAGCCGTGTACAACATATAGGTGTGTACCATATGGCTGTGTACACCATATATGTATGTACACCATATAGGTGTGTACCGTATAGCTGTCTACACCATATAGGTGTGCACCTTATCACTGAGCACACCATATAGGTGTGTACACCATATAGGTGTGTACCATATAGCTGTGTACACCATATAGCTGTCTACACCATATAGCTGTGCAGACCATACAGGTGCATACCATATAGCTGTGTACAACAAATAGATGTGTACCATATAGGTGTGTACCATATGGCTGTGTACCATATATGTGTGTACCATATGGCTGTGTACCATATAGGTGTGTACCATATAGATGTGTACCATATAGATGTGTGCACCATATAGCTGTGTGTGCACCATATAGCTATGGGCACTATATATCTGTGTGCACCATATAGCTGTGCACACCATATAGGTGTGTACCATATGGCTGTGTACACCACATATGTATGTACACCATATAGGTGTGTACCATATGGCCCTGCACACCATATGGATGTGGACCATCTAGGTGTGTACCATATAGCTTTGCACACCGTATAGGTGTGTACCATATAGGTGTGTACCGTATAGCTGTGTACACCATATAGGTGTGTACCTTATCACTGTGCACACCATATAGGTGTGTACCATATAGGTGTGTACACCATATAGGTGTGTACCATATAGCGGTGTACAACGTATAGCTGTGTACACCATATAAGTGTGCACCATATAGCTGTGTACACCATATAGCTGTCTGCACCATATAGCTGTGTGTGCACCATATAGCTATGGACACTATATAGCTGTGTGCACCATATAGCTGTGCACACCATATAGGTGTGTACCATTTAGCTGTGCACAACATATAGGTGCGTACCATATAGGGGTGTACCATATAGCTGTGCACACCATATATGTGTGTACCATATAGCTGTGTACACCATATAGCTGTGCACACCATATAGCTGTGCACACCATATATCTGTGTACACCATACAGGTGCACACCATATAGCGGTGTACCATATGGCTGTGTACCATATAGGTGTGTACCATATGGGTGTGTACCATATAGGTGTGTACCATATGGGTGTGTACACCATGTAGGTGTGTACCATGTGGGGGTGTACCATATAGGTGTGTACCACATAGATGTGTGCACCATACAGGTGTGTACCATATATGTGTGCACCATATAGCTGTGTACACCATATAGGTGTACCATATAGCTGTGCACACCATATAGGTGTGTGCCATATAGGTGTGGCCCATATAGCTGTTTACACCATATAGGTGTGTACCATATAGGTGTGCACCATATAGCTGTTTACGCCATATAGGTGTGTACCATATAGCTGTGTACCATATAGCTGTGCACACCATAGAGGTGTGTACCATATAGGAGTGTACCATGTAGCTGTTTACACCTTATAGGTGTGTACCATATAGGTGTGTACCATATAGCTGTGTAAAACATATAGGTGTTCACCATATAGCTTTGTACACCATATAGGTATGTACCATATAGATGTGTACCATATAGCTGTGCACACCATAGAGGTGTGTACCATATACGAATGTACCATATAGCTGTTTACAACTTATAGGTGTGTACCATATAGGTGTGTACCATATAGCAGTGCACACCATATAGGTGTGTACCTTATAGCTGTGCACACCATATAGCTATGTACACCATAAAGGTTGTACCATATAGCTGTGTACACCATATAGGTGTGCACCACATAGCTGTGCACACCATATAATTGTGTACCATATAGCTGTGTACACCATATAGCTGTGCACCATATATGTGTGCATGATATAGGTGTGTACAACATACAGGTGCACACCATATAGCTGTGTACACCATATAGGTGTGTAACATATAGCTGTTTACACCTTATAGGTGTGTACCATATAGGTATGCACACCATATAGGTGTGTACCATATGGCTGTGCACTCCGTATAGGTTTATACCATATAGCCGTTTACACCATATAGGTGCATACCATATAGCTTTGTACACCATATAGGTGTGTACCAAATAGGTATGCACCATATCGCCGTGTACACCATATTGGTGTGTACCATATCACTGTACACACCATATAAGTGTGTACCATATAGCTGTGTACACCATATAGGTGTGCACCATATAGCTGTGTACACCATATAGGTGTGTACCTTATAGCTGTGCACACCATATAGCTATGTACACCATAAAGGTTGTACCATATAGCTGTGTACACCATATAGGTGTGCACCACATAGCTGTGCACACCATATAATTGTGTACCATATAGCTGTGTACACCATATAGCTGTGCACCATATATGTGTGCATGATATAGGTGTGTACAACATACAGGTGCACACCATATAGCTGTGTACACCATATAGGTGTGTAACATATAGCTGTTTACACCTTATAGGTGTGTACCATATAGGTATGCACACCATATAGGTGTGTACCATATGGCTGTGCACTCCGTATAGGTTTATACCATATAGCCGTTTACACCATATAGGTGCATACCATATAGCTTTGTACACCATATAGGTGTGTACCAAATAGGTATGCACCATATCGCCGTGTACACCATATTGGTGTGTACCATATCACTGTGCACACCATATAGGTGTGTACCATATAGCTGTGTACACCATATAGGTGTGCACCATATAGCTGTGTACACCATATAGGTGTGTACCATATAGGTGTATACCGTATGGTTGTGCACACCATACAGGTGTGCACCAAATAGCAGTGTACACCATATAGGTGTGCACCATATATGTGTGCAACATATACGTGTGTACCGTTAAGCTTTGTACACCATGTAGGTGTGTACCATATAGCTGTGTACACCATATAGGTCTGTACCATATAGCTGTGTACAGCATACAGGTGTGCACCATATAGCAGTGTAAACCATATAGGTGTGCACCATATAGGTGTGCAACATATAGGTGTGTACCATATGGCTGTGTACACCATATGTGTATGTACACCATATAGGTGTGTATCATATGGCCCTGCACACCATATGGATGTGGGCCATATAGGTGTGCACCATATAACTTTGCACACCATATAGGTGTGTACCATATAGGTGTGTACCGTATAGTTGTGTACACCATATAGGTGTGTACCTTATCACTGTGCACACCATATAGGTGTGTACCATATAGGTGTGTACCATATAGCTGTGTACAGCATATAGCTGTGTACACCATATAGGTGTGCACCATATAGCTGTGCACACCATATAGCTGTCTGCACCATATAGCTGCGTGTGCACCATATAGCTATGGACACTATATAGCTGTGTGCACCATATAGCTGTGTACACCATATAGGTGTGTACCATTTAGCTGTGCACAACAGATAGGTGTGTACCATATAGCTGTGCACACCATATATCTGTGTACACCATACAGGTGCACACCATATAGCTGTGTACCATATGGCTGTGTACCATATAGGTGTGTACCATATGGGTGTGTACCATATAGGTGTGTACCATATGGGTGTGTACACCATGTAGGTGTGCACCATATAGGTGTGTACCATATATGTGTGCACCATATAGCTGTGTACACCATATATGTGTATCATTTAGCTGTGCGCAACATATAGGTGCGTACCATATAGGGGTGTACCATATAGCTGTGCACACCATTTATGTGTGTACCATATAGCTGTGTACACCATATAGCTGTGCACACCATATATCTGTGTACGCCATACATGTGCACACCATATAGCGGTGTACCATATGGCGGTGTACCATATAGGTGTGTACCATATGGGTGTGTACCATATAGGTGTGTACCATATGGGTGTGTACACCATGTAGGTGTGTACCATGTGGGTGTGTACCATATAGGTGTGTACCACATAGATGTGTGCACCATACAGGTGTGTACCATATATGTGTGCACCATATAGCTGTGTACACCATATATGTGTACCATATAGCGGTGCACACCATATAGGTGTGTACCATATAGGTGTGGCCCATATAGCTGTTTACACCATATAGGTGTGTACCATATATGTGTGCACCATATAGCTGTTTACGCCATATAGGTGTGTACCATATAGCTGTGTACCATATAGCTGTGCACACCATAGAGGTGTGTACCATATAGGAGTGTACCATGTAGCTGTTTACACCTTATAGGTGTGTACCACATAGGTGTGTACCATATAGCTGTGTAAAACATATAGGTGTTCACCATATAGCTGTGTACACCATATAGGTATGTACCATATAGGTGTGTACCATATAGCTGTGCACACCATAGAGGTGTGTACCATATACGAGTGTACCATATAGCTGTTTACAACTTATAGGTGTGTACCATATAGGTGTGTACCATATAGCAGTGCACACCATATAGGTGTGTACCTTATAGCTGTGCACACCATATAGCTATGTACACCATAAAGGTTGTACCATATAGCTGTGTACACCATATAGGTGTGCACCACATAGCTGTGCACACCATATAAGTGTGTACCATATAGCTGTGTACACCATATAGCTGTGCACCATATAGGTGTGCATGATATAGGTGTGTACAACATACAGGTACACACCATATAGCTGTGTACACCATATAGGTGTGTAACATATAGCTGTTTACACCTTATAGGTGTGTACCATATAGGTATGCACACCATATAGGTGTGTACCATATGGCTGTGCACTCCGTATAGGTTTATACCATATAGCCGTTTACACCATATATGTGCATACCATATAGCTTTGTACACCATATAGGTGTGTACCAAATAGGTATGCACCATATCGCCGTGTACACCATATTGGTGTGTACCATATCACTGTGCACACCATATAAGTGTGTACCATATAGCTGTGTACACCATATAGGTGTGCACCATATAGCTGTGTACACCATATAGGTGTGTACCATATAGGTGTATACCATATGGTTGTGCACACCATACAGGTGTGCACCATATAGCTGTATACACCATATAGCTGTCTACACCATATAGCTGTGTACCACATAGCTGTGTACAGCATACAGGTGTGCACCAAATAGCAGTGTACACCATATAGGTGTGCACCATATATGTGTGCAACATATACGTGTGTACCGTTAAGCTTTGTACACCATGTAGGTGTGTACCATATAGCTGTGTACACCATATAGGTCTGTACCATATAGCTGTGTACAGCATACAGGTGTGCACCATATAGCAGTGTAAACCATATAGGTGTGCACCATATAGGTGTGCAACATATAGGTGTGTACCATATGGCTGTGTACACCATATGTGTATGTACACCATATAGGTGTGTATCATATGGCCCTGCACACCATATGGATGTGGACCATATAGGTGTGCACCATATAACTTTGCACACCATATAGGTGTGTACCATATAGGTGTGTACCGTATAGTTGTGTACACCATATCGGTGTGTACCTTATCACTGTGCACACCATATAGGTGTGTACCATATAGGTGTGTACCATATAGCTGTGTACAGCATATAGCTGTGTACACCATATAGGTGTGCACCATATAGCTGTGCACACCATATAGCTGTCTGCACCATATAGCTGCGTGTGCACCATATAGCTATGGACACTATATAGCTGTGTGCACCATATAGCTGTGTACACCATATAGGTGTGTACCATTTAGCTGTGCACAACAGATAGGTGTGTACCATATAGCTGTGCACACCATATATCTGTGTACACCATACAGGTGCACACCATATAGCTGTGTACCATATGGCTGTGTACCATATAGGTGTGTACCATATGGGTGTGTACCATATAGGTGTGTACCATATGGGTGTGTACACCATGTAGGTGTGCACCATATAGGTGTGTACCATATATGTGTGCACCATATAGCTGTGTACACCATATATGTGTATCATTTAGCTGTGCACAACATATAGGTGCGTACCATATAGGGGTGTACCATATAGCTGTGCACACCATTTATGTGTGTACCATATAGCTGTGTACACCATATAGCTGTGCACACCATATAGCTGTGCACACCATATATCTGTGTACGCCATACATGTGCACACCATATAGCGGTGTACCATATGGCGGTGTACCATATAGGTGTGTACCATATGGGTGTGTACCATATAGGTGTGTACCATATGGGTGTGTACACCATGTAGGTGTGTACCATGTGGGTGTGTACCATATAGGTGTGTACCACATAGATGTGTGCACCATACAAGTGTGTACCATATATGTGTGCACCATATAGCTGTGTACACCATATATGTCTACCATATAGCGGTGCACACCATATAGGTGTGTACCATATAGGTGTGGCCCATATAGCTGTTTACACCATATAGGTGTGTACCATATAGGTGTGTACCGTATAGCTGTGTACACCATATAGGTGTGTACCTTATCACTGTGCACACCATATAGGTGTGTACCATATAGGTGTGTACACCATATAGGTGTGTACCATATAGCGGTGTACAACGTATAGCTGTGTACACCATATAAGTGTGCACCATATAGCCGTGTACACCATATAGCTGTCTGCACCATATAGCTGTGTGTGCACCATATAGCTATGGACACTATATAGCTGTGTGCACCATATAGCTGTGCACACCATATAGGTGTGTACCATTTAGCTGTGCACAACATATAGGTGCATACCATATGGGGTGTACCATATAGCTGTGCACACCATATATGTGTGCACCATATAGCTGTGTACACCATATAGCTGTGCACACCATATAGCTGTGCACACCATATATCTGTGTACACCATACAGGTGCACACCATATAGCGGTGTACCATATGGCTGTGTACCATATAGGTGTGTACCATATGGGTGTGTACCATATAGGTGTGTACCATATGGGTGTGTACACCATGTAGGTGTGTACCATGTGGGTGTGTACCATATAGGTGTGTACCACATAGATGTGTGCACCATACAGGTGTGTACCATATATGTGTGCACCATATAGCTGTGTACACCATATAGGTGTACCATATAGCTGTGCACACCATATAGGTGTGTGCCATATAGGTGTGGCCCATATAGCTGTTTACACCATATAGGTGTGTACCATATAGGTGTGCACCATATAGCTGTTTACGCCATATAGGTGTGTACCATATAGCTGTGTACCATATAGCTGTGCACACCATAGAGGTGTGTACCATATAGGAGTGTACCATGTAGCTGTTTACACCTTATAGGTGTGTACCATATAGGTGTGTACCATATAGCTGTGTAAAACATATAGGTGTTCACCATATAGCTTTGTACACCATATAGGTATGTACCATATAGATGTGTACCATATAGCTGTGCACACCATAGAGGTGTGTACCATATACGAGTGTACCATATAGCTGTTTACAACTTATAGGTGTGTACCATATAGGTGTGTACCATATAGCAGTGCACACCATATAGGTGTGTACCTTATAGCTGTGCACACCATATAGCTATGTACACCATAAAGGTTGTACCATATAGCTGTGTACACCATATAGGTGTGCACCACATAGCTGTGCACACCATATAATTGTGTACCATATAGCTGTGTACACCATATAGCTGTGCACCATATATGTGTGCATGATATAGGTGTGTACAACATACAGGTGCACACCATATAGCTGTGTACACCATATAGGTGTGTAACATATAGCTGTTTACACCTTATAGGTGTGTACCATATAGGTATGCACACCATATAGGTGTGTACCATATGGCTGTGCACTCCGTATAGGTTTATACCATATAGCCGTTTACACCATATAGGTGCATACCATATAGCTTTGTACACCATATAGGTGTGTACCAAATAGGTATGCACCATATCGCCGTGTACACCATATTGGTGTGTACCATATCACTGTACACACCATATAAGTGTGTACCATATAGCTGTGTACACCATATAGGTGTGCACCATATAGCTGTGTACACCATATAGGTGTGTACCATATAGGTGTATACCGTATGGTTGTGCACACCATACAGGTGTGCACCATATAGCTGTATACACCATATAGCTGTCTACACCATATAGCTGTGCACCACATAGCTGTGTACAGCATACAGGTGTGCACCAAATAGCAGTGTACACCATATAGGTGTGCACCATATATGTGTGCAACATATACGTGTGTACCGTTAAGCTTTGTACACCATGTAGGTGTGTACCATATAGCTGTGTACACCATATAGGTCTGTACCATATAGCTGTGTACAGCATACAGGTGTGCACCATATAGCAGTGTAAACCATATAGGTGTGCACCATATAGGTGTGCAACATATAGGTGTGTACCATATGGCTGTGTACACCATATGTGTATGTACACCATATAGGTGTGTATCATATGGCCCTGCACACCATATGGATGTGGACCATATAGGTGTGCACCATATAACTTTGCACACCATATAGGTGTGTACCATATAGGTGTGTACCGTATAGTTGTGTACACCATATAGGTGTGTACCTTATCACTGTGCACACCATATAGGTGTGTACCATATAGGTGTGTACCATATAGCTGTGTACAGCATATAGCTGTGTACACCATATAGGTGTGCACCATATAGCTGTGCACACCATATAGCTGTCTGCACCATATAGCTGCGTGTGCACCATATAGCTATGGACACTATATAGCTGTGTGCACCATATAGCTGTGTACACCATATAGGTGTGTACCATTTAGCTGTGCACAACAGATAGGTGTGTACCATATAGCTGTGCACACCATATATCTGTGTACACCATACAGGTGCACACCATATAGCTGTGTACCATATGGCTGTGTACCATATAGGTGTGTACCATATGGGTGTGTACCATATAGGTGTGTACCATATGGGTGTGTACACCATGTAGGTGTGCACCATATAGGTGTGTACCATATATGTGTGCACCATATAGCTGTGTACACCATATATGTGTATCATTTAGCTGTGCGCAACATATAGGTGCGTACCATATAGGGGTGTACCATATAGCTGTGCACATAATTTATGTGTGTACCATATAGCTGTGTACACCATATAGCTGTGCACACCATATATCTGTGTACGCCATACATGTGCACACCATATAGCGGTGTACCATATGGCGGTGTACCATATAGGTGTGTACCATATGGGTGTGTACCATATAGGTGTGTACCATATGGGTGTGTACACCATGTAGGTGTGTACCATGTGGGTGTGTACCATATAGGTGTGTACCACATAGATGTGTGCACCATACAGGTGTGTACCATATATGTGTGCACCATATAGCTGTGTACACCATATATGTGTACCATATAGCGGTGCACACCATATAGGTGTGTACCATATAGGTGTGGCCCATATAGCTGTTTACACCATATAGGTGTGTACCATATATGTGTGCACCATATAGCTGTTTACGCCATATAGGTGTGTACCATATAGCTGTGTACCATATAGCTGTGCACACCATAGAGGTGTGTACCATATAGGAGTGTACCATGTAGCTGTTTACACCTTATAGGTGTGTACCACATAGGTGTGTACCATATAGCTGTGTAAAACATATAGGTGTTCACCATATAGCTGTGTACACCATATAGGTATGTACCATATATGTGTGTACCATATAGCTGTGCACACCATAGAGGTGTGTACCATATACGAGTGTACCATATAGCTGTTTACAACTTATAGGTGTGTACCATATAGGTGTGTACCATATAGCAGTGCACACCATATAGGTGTGTACCTTATAGCTGTGCACACCATATAGCTATGTACACCATAAAGGTTGTACCATATAGCTGTGTACACCATATATGTGTGCACCACATAGCTGTGCACACCATATAATTGTGTACCATATAGCTGTGTACACCATATAGCTGTGCACCATATATGTGTGCATGATATAGGTGTGTACAACATACAGGTGCACACCATATAGCTGTGTACACCATATAGGTGTGTAACATATAGCTGTTTACACCTTATAGGTGTGTACCATATAGGTATGCACACCATATAGGTGTGTACCATATGGCTGTGCACTCCGTATAGGTTTATACCATATAGCCGTTTACACCATATAGGTGCATACCATATAGCTTTGTACACCATATAGGTGTGTACCAAATAGGTATGCACCATATCGCCGTGTACACCATATTGGTGTGTACCATATCACTGTACACACCATATAAGTGTGTACCATATAGCTGTGTACACCATATAGGTGTGCACCATATAGCTGTGTACACCATATAGGTGTGTACCATATAGGTGTATACCGTATGGTTGTGCACACCATACAGGTGTGCACCATATAGCTGTATACACCATATAGCTGTCTACACCATATAGCTGTGTACCACATAGCTGTGTACAGCATACAGGTGTGCACCAAATAGCAGTGTACACCATATAGGTGTGCACCATATATGTGTGCAACATATACGTGTGTACCGTTAAGCTTTGTACACCATGTAGGTGTGTACCATATAGCTGTGTACACCATATAGGTCTGTACCATATAGCTGTGTACAGCATACAGGTGTGCACCATATAGCAGTGTAAACCATATAGGTGTGCACCATATAGGTGTGCAACATATAGGTGTGTACCATATGGCTGTGTACACCATATGTGTATGTACACCATATAGGTGTGTATCATATGGCCCTGCACACCATATGGATGTGGACCATATAGGTGTGCACCATATAACTTTGCACACCATATAGGTGTTGTGGTAACACTTTTCAGCTTCCTGTATGACATCACTTCCTGTAATCAGTCCAGGATAAATACTGGACTGATCAGTTAGCTCTGGAAGAGGCATAGGGTAAGACCTCTTTTGTATGCAGCACCGTTTTAAGTTGATTAAAGCTTACATTAAGTTTACCACGCGTAAGGCTCATTCTTACGACAATTTAATCAACTTTGGAAAAACTTCGCACTCAAACTTTTTGGACGAACTCGGAGCTAAGGATCCAGGGAATCACCCATCATGGAAAACATCCTTAAACCATCGCGTCTTGACTTGGACCCAAACACCCCAGCAGCCGGTAAGGTGTGGAAACACTGGTATCGCACGTTTGAGAATTTTCTTGAGTATTGCAAAGCTGATGATAACTCAAAATTGCGGATACTCATCAACTGTGTCACCCCGAATGTATTTCAGTATGTGGAAGACTGGGACAGTTATGAGGAGGCAATTCAGACGCTTAAGAGACTATATACTAAGACACCGAATGAGGTCTATGCTAGACATCTACTAGCTACAGCCCAACAAGGGCCGGAGGAATCCATTGATAAATTCCTCCAAGAGCTTCGCAGACTTAGTATGGACTGTAACTTTCGGGCAGCCTCAGCTGAGCTATACCGCGAAGAAATGATCCGTGATGCGTTCATCTGCGGGCTTGCCTCCCCATTTATACGCCAGCGTCTACTGGAAAGTAAGACACTTGAGCTGCAGAGAGCTTATGACCTGGCTTGCTCTCTAGATCTGGCAAAAAGAAATGCAGACCTTTTTACAGTGCCCAGACCTCGGTCTGCTGCCTTAACTACAGTCAGGCAATTTAAGAGGCCACAGGTGAACTCTATTAGGGAGGACTTTATCCCTGACGATCGATCTGATGACTTCACTGATGAAGAGGATGATGACCCCACTGTGGCAGCCTCTTGGCAATCTAAGAAATGCTTTTTTTGTGGTGATGAGTTTCACCCTCGGAGATTCTGCCCTGCTCGCAATGCGTTTTGCAGTCATTGCAACAAAAAGGGTCATTTTGTAAAGGTTTGCCTATCAAGAGCCTCTACGAGGGCTTATCAAGCTAAGTCCTACCGAACTGCCCCAGTAAGGGCCTATCAGGATGTTCCAACTAAAAACTATCGTGCTTCCTCTCGGGTTTTTTCTCGAAGAAACACACCTAGAATTTCAGCCACTCTTTGTGCAACGACACCAATTACAGCTGCTTGTCCTCAGAATCTATTCCATGCAGCTACAAAAGCATCAATTAATGGACATACTTTAGATGCCTTAATTGACTCAGGTAGCACTGATAGTTTCATTAGGGAACAGACTGTTGCACAGTTAAAGCTACATGTTTTTCCATCGGACCAGGCAGTTGCGATGGCTCAGTCATCACTTAATACCAGAATTTCTGGCTTCTGTGTAGTTGAAATAATGCTTAAAGGTCACAGGTATCCCTCCACCCGGCTTTCGGTGCTCAAGGACTTATGTAGTGATCTTATCTTAGGGCTGGATTTTCAAAAGCAGCATAAGAAGCTTACCATTGAGTTCGGCGGATCCAAACCTGAACTCACTATTTCTAATATACGACCTCGATTACCGTTCTGTGCCTTGTCAGCAGCTTCACTGGATGAACCCTCACTGTTTGCCAGTATCCCTCCTCGATGCAAACCGATTATAACAAAGTCACGCCGT
This sequence comes from Squalus acanthias, assembly GCA_030390025.1. Lineage (NCBI taxonomy): Eukaryota > Metazoa > Chordata > Chondrichthyes > Squaliformes > Squalidae > Squalus > Squalus acanthias. The sequence continues at coordinate 101,211,914 of CM059429.1, forward strand.
TTCAGTCAGGAAGACCAGTCTTTTATTGCGGCTGAGATTTCTCGGCTTTTAGCAGAGGATATCATCGAGCCTTGTTCGTCGCCATGGCGCGCCCAGGTCGTTATTGTTAAGAACCCTCTACAACCTCACAAGAAACGGCTGTGCATTGACTATTCACAGACCATCAATCAGTATACGGACTTGGACGCATACCCATTGCCGCGCATCGATGATATGGTTAATAAATTGGCTGAGTACACGGTGTTCTCGACTTATGATCTGAAAAGTGCCTATCATCAGGTACCCTTGAAGGTCTCAGACAAGCAGTATACAGCCTTTGAAGCCAATGGGCGGCTGTATCAATTTCGTCGCCTCCCCTTTGGGGTCACTAATGGAGTGGCTGTCTTCCAGCGAGCAATGGATGACCTGGTCAAACAGGAAGACTTGAAGGATACGTTTCCTTATCTGGACAATATTACTGTCGCAGGTCGCAATCAGCAGGAACATGACGCCAATCTCCAACGATTTTGGGATGCACTCCAGCACCGTAATTTGACATTGAATGCGGCTAAATCCATTGAGTCACAACCAACTATCAACATCCTTGGCTATTGTGTGGGCAATGGCATCATTAAACCTGACCCTGAAAGGCTTCGCCCACTCCAAGAACTCCCGCCACCTAAGAATCCGGCCTCCTTGCGCCGGGCCCTCGGCCTGTTTGCATACTATGCGAAATGGATTCCTAACTTCTCGGACCGAATCCAACCTCTACTGAAGGCCAGCACATTCCCACTAGACACAACGGCTGTTGCAGCCTTTAACCTCCTGAAAAAGCAGTTGGAGAAAGCGGCTCTTCACTCCATCGATGAGAGTCTTCCTTTCGTGGTTGAGTGTGATGCCTCGGAGGTGGCAATCTCAGCCACTCTGAATCAGGAAGGTCGTCCGGTGGCATTTTTGTCCAGGACTTTTCAAGGGGCTGAGCTACATTATCCTCCAGTCGAGAAAGAAGCTACAGCCATCATAGAGGCAGTACGGAAGTGGAGTCATCTCCTGGCTCGCCAGCACTTTACCTTAATCACGGACCAGCGATCGGTCGCCTTCATGCTCGATAATCGAAAACGGACCAAAATTAAAAATAATAAAATCCAGCTTTGGCGGCTGGAATTGGCCTCTTTTGGTTACACCATCCACTATCGACCTGGCAAGGAGAATGTGGCTCCGGATACCCTCACACGAGCATTCTGCTCCGCCATGGCACCCTCTACGCTCGTAGACATCCATGATGGGTTGTGTCATCCAGGCGTTACTCGCATGCTGCACTTCGTGCGGTCCCGAAATCTCCCATTCTCTACCGGGGATGTAAAGAAGATGTGCTCGGACTGCAGAGTCTGTGCGGAATTGAAACCTCGGTTTTTCCGCCCCTCGGGTGGTATACTCATACATGCGACCCAGCCAATGCAAAGGCTTAGCATCGATTTTAAGGGGCCGTTGCCCTCTTCGACTCGCAACACTTATCTATTAACAATGGTTGATGAGTATTCTCGTTTTCCGTTTGCCTTTCCCTGCCCCAATATGCTGACAACCACGGTTATCAGCTGCCTTGAACAGGTATTTGCTTTCTGTGGCATGGCATCCTATGTTCATTCAGATCGGGGCCCTTCTTTTATGTCGGGAGAACTCAAGGCCTATCTCTCGGAACGGGGTATTGCTGCCAGCAAAACGACGCCTTATCATCCGGTTGGGAATGGGCAAGTCGAGCGTTTTAACGCTATCATCTGGAATGCGGTACGTCTGGCTTTGAGATCTCGGGGCCTACCCAACCAGCATTGGGAAGCAGTACTTCCAGACGCATTACACTCCACACGGTCCCTCCTTTCGACCGCCACAAATACGACGCCTCATGAACGGTTCTTCCGATTTCAGCGTCGCTCATCCTATGGGACATCTCTCCCGTCGTGGCTGACTGCACCGGGACCAGTGCTACTCCGAAGATATGTCCGGGCGTCTAAGAATGACCCCCTGGTAGATGAGGTTGAGCTCACTGACGTCAACCCTACCTACGCCTATATTCGGTATCCTGACGGTCGGGAATCTACCGTGTCATTGCGGGATCTGGCTCCCTGCCCGCCGAAACATAGAGGGACACCAGGGGATGATATTGTACCAGGCACATCTCTGGGCTTGCCAGGTGCCTCTCATCATGATCGGGATCTGACGCCGGCTGGTACCTCACTCCAGCGTGCCGACCTGGGGCAGACTGACTATGAGCCCGTCGGGGCTCGCACGCGCAGCCACGATCAACCCTGTACCGTACGCTCAGAAACGGATCTGCCACAGCCCTGCCCGACACCCATTCGGGTACCAGTACACAGTCAGGATCGTTCTGACCCCTCACAGAGCGGGCTGGAGCACTCGGACTCTGGTCCATGGCCCGCAGCGGGTAAACGGGCTAGGGGCCCTCTACCGCTACGAGAACCCAAACGGGTGCGGCTCTCCCTCATCCAACGGCTACGAAATGGAGGGAGCATTCCGGCCTCCTAATCTTTTGGGGGGGGAGAATGTGGTAACACTTTTCAGCTTCCTGTATGACATCACTTCCTGTAATCAGTCCAGGATAAATACTGGACTGATCAGTTAGCTCTGGAAGAGGCATAGGGTAAGACCTCTTTTGTATGCAGCACCGTTTTAAGTTGATTAAAGCTTACATTAAGTTTACCACGCGTAAGGCTCATTCTTACGACAGGTGTGTACCATATAGGTGTGTACCGTATAGTTGTGTACACCATATAGGTGTGTACCTTATCACTGTGCACACCATATAGGTGTGTACCATATAGGTGTGTACCATATAGCTGTGTACAGCATATAGCTGTGTACACCATATAGGTGTGCACCATATAGCTGTGCACACCATATAGCTGTCTGCACCATATAGCTGCGTGTGCACCATATAGCTATGGACACTATATAGCTGTGTGCACCATATAGCTGTGTACACCATATAGGTGTGTACCATTTAGCTGTGCACAACAGATAGGTGTGTACCATATAGCTGTGCACACCATATATCTGTGTACACCATACAGGTGCACACCATATAGCTGTGTACCATATGGCTGTGTACCATATAGGTGTGTACCATATGGGTGTGTACCATATAGGTGTGTACCATATGGGTGTGTACACCATGAAGGTGTGCACCATATAGGTGTGTACCATATATGTGTGCACCATATAGCTGTGTACACCATATATGTGTATCATTTAGCTGTGCACAACATATAGGTGCGTACCATATAGGGGTGTACCATATAGCTGTGCACACCATTTATGTGTGTACCATATAGCTGTGTACACCATATAGCTGTGCACACCATATAGCTGTGCACACCATATATCTGTGTACGCCATACATGTGCACACCATATAGCGGTGTACCATATGGCGGTGTACCATATAGGTGTGTACCATATGGGTGTGTACCATATAGGTGTGTACCATATGGGTGTGTACACCATGTAGGTGTGTACCATGTGGGTGTGTACCATATAGGTGTGTACCACATAGATGTGTGCACCATACAAGTGTGTACCATATATGTGTGCACCATATAGCTGTGTACACCATATATGTCTACCATATAGCGGTGCACACCATATAGGTGTGTACCATATAGGTGTGGCCCATATAGCTGTTTACACCATATAGGTGTGTACCATATAGGTGTGTACCATATAGCTGTGCACACCATAGAGGTGTGTACCATATGGCTGTGTACACCATATGTGTATGTACACCATATAGGTGTGTATCATATGGCCCTGCACACCATATGGATGTGGACCATATAGGTGTGCACCATATAACTTTGCACACCATATAGGTGTGTACCATATAGGTGTGTACCGTATAGTTGTGTACACCATATAGGTGTGTACCTTATCACTGTGCACACCATATAGGTGTGTACCATATAGGTGTGTACCATATAGCTGTGTAAAACATATATGTGTTCACCATATAGCTTTGTACACCATATAGGTATGTACCATATATGTGTGTACCATATAGCTGTGCACACCATAGAGGTGTGTACCATATACGAGTGTACCATATAGCTGTTTACAACTTATAGGTGTGTACCATATAGGTGTGTACCATATAGCAGTGCACACCATATAGGTGTGTACCTTATAGCTGTGCACACCATATAGCTATGTACACCATAAAGGTTGTACCATATAGCTGTGTACACCATATATGTGTGCACCATATAGCTGTGCACACCATATAATTGTGTACCATATAGTTGTGTACACCATATAGCTGTGCACCATATAGGTGTGCATGATATAGGTGTGTACAACATACAGGTGCACACCATATAGCTGTGTACACCATATAGGTGTGTAACATATAGCTGTTTACACCTTATAGGTGTGTACCATATAGGTATGCGCACCATATAGGTGTGTACCATATGGCTGTGCACTCCGTATAGGTTTATACCATATAGCTGTTTACACCATATAGGTGCATACCATATAGCTTTGTACACCATATAGGTGTGTACCAAATAGGTATGCACCATATCGCCGTGTACACCATATTGGTGTGTACCATATCACTGTGCACACCATATAGGTGTGTACCATATAGCTGTGTACACCATATAGGTGTGCACCATATAGCTGTGTACACCATATAGGTGTGTACCATATAGGTGTATACCGTATGGTTGTGCACACCATACAGGTGTGCACCATATAGCTGTATACACCATATAGCTGTCTACACCATATAGCTGTGTACCACATAGCTGTGTACAGCATACAAGTATGCACCAAATAGCAGTGTACACCATATAGGTGTGCACCATATATGTGTGCAACATATACGTGTGTACCGTTAAGCTTTGTACACCATGTAGGTGTGTACCATATAGCTGTGTACACCATATAGGTCTGTACCATATAGCTGTGTACAGCATACAGGTGTGCACCATATAGCAGTGTAAACCATATAGGTGTGCACCATATAGGTGTGCAACATATAGGTGTGTACCATATGGCTGTGTACACCATATGTGTATGTACACCATATAGGTGTGTATCATATGGTCCTGCACACCATATGGATGTGGACCATATAGGTGTGCACCATATAACTTTGCACACCATATAGGTGTGTACCATATAGGTGTGTACCGTATAGTTGTGTACACCATATAGGTGTGTACCTTATCACTGTGCACACCATATAGGTGTGTACCATATAGGTGTGTACACCATATAGGTGTGTACCATATAGCTGTGCACAGCATATAGCTGTGTACACCATATAGGTGTGCACCATATAGCTGTGCACACCATATAGCTGTCTGCACCATATAGCTGTGTGTGCACCATATAGCTATGGACACTATATAGCTGTGTGCACCATATAGCTGTGTACACCATATAGGTGTGTACCATTTAGCTGTGCACAACAGATAGGTGTGTACCATATAGCTGTGTACACCATATAGCGGTGTGCACCATATAGCTGTGCACACCATATATCTGTGTACACCATACAGATGCACACCATATAGCTGTGTACCATATGGCTGTGTACCATATAGGTGTGCACCATATGGGTGTGTACCATATAGGTGTGTACCATATGGGTGTGTACACCATGTAGGTGTGCACCATATAGGTGTGTACCATATATGTGTACACCATATAGCTGTGCACACCATATGGGTGTACCATATAGCGGTGTACACCATATAGGTGTGTACCATATAGGTGTGGCCCATATAGCTGTTTACACCATATAGGTGTGTACCATATAGGTGTGTACCATATAGCTGTGCACACCATAGAGGTGTGTACCATATAGGAGTGTACCATATAGCTGTTTACACTTTATAGGTGTGTACCATATAGGTGTGTACCATATAGCTGTGTACAACATATAGGTGTGCACCATATAGCTGTGTACAGCATATACATGTGTACCTATAGCTATCTACACCAGATAGATGTGTACCATATAGCAGTGCACACCACATAGGTGTGTACCTTATAGCTGTGCACACCATATAGCTATGTACACCATAAAGGTTGTACCATATAGCGGTGTACACCATATAGGTGTGCACCATATAGCTGTGCACACCATATACTTGTGTACCATATAGCTGTGTACACCATATAGCTGTGCACCATATAGGTGTGCATGATATAGGTGTGTACAACATACAGGTGCACACCATATAGCTGTGTACACCATATAGGTGTGTACCATATAGCTTTGTACACCATATAGGTGTGTACCAAATAGGTATGCACCATATCGCCGTGTACACCATATAGGTGTGTACCATATCACTGTGCACACCATATAGGTGTGTACCATATAGCTGTGTACACCATATATGTGTGCACCATATAGCTGTGTACACCATATAGGTGTGTACCATATAGGTATATACCGTATGGTTGTGCACACCATACAGGTGTGCACCATATAGCTGTGTACACCATATAAGTGTGCACCATATATGTGTGCACCATATAGCTGTGCACACCATATGGGTGTACCATATAGCGGTGTACACCATATAGGTGTGGACCATATAGGTGTGGCCCATATAGCTGTTTACACCATATAGGTGTGTACCATATAGGTGTGTACCATATAGCTGTGCACACCATAGAGGTGTGTACCATATAGGAGTGTACCATATAGCTGTTTACACTTTATAGGTGTGTATCATATAGGTGTGTACCATACAGCTGTGTACAACATATAGGTGTGCACCATATAGCTGTGTACAGCATAAAGGTTGTACCATATAGCTGTGTACACCATATATGTGTGCACCATATAGCTGTGCACACCATATAATTGTGTACCATATAGTTGTGTACACCATATAGCTGTGCACCATATAGGTGTGCATGATATAGGTGTGTACAACATACAGGTGCACACCATATAGCTGTGCACACCATAGAGGTGTGTACCATATAGGAGTGTACCATATAGCTGTTTACACTTTATAGGTGTGTATCATATAGGTGTGTACCATACAGCTGTGTACAACATATAGGTGTGCACCATATAGCTGTGTACAGCATAAAGGTTGTACCATATAGCTGTGTACACCATATATGTGTGCACCATATAGCTGTGCACACCATATAATTGTGTACCATATAGTTGTGTACACCATATAGCTGTGCACCATATAGCGGTGTGCACCATATAGCTGTGCACACCATATATCTGTGTACACCATACAGATGCACACCATATAGCTGTGTACCATATGGCTGTGTACCATATAGGTGTGCACCATATGGGTGTGTACCATATAGGTGTGTACCATATGGGTGTGTACACCATGTAGGTGTGCACCATATAGGTGTGTACCATATATGTGTGCACCATATAGCTGTGCACACCATACGGGTGTACCATATAGCGGTGTACACCATATAGGTGTGTACCATATAGGTGTGGCCCATATAGCTGTTTACACCATATAGGTGTGTACCATATAGGTGTGTACCATATAGCTGTGCACACCATAGAGGTGTGTACCATATAGGAGTGTACCATATAGCTGTTTACACTTTATAGGTGTGTACCATATAGGTGTGTACCATACAGCTGTGTACAACATATATGTGTGCACCATATAGCTGTGTACAGCATATACATGTGTACCTATAGCTATCTACACCAGATAGATGTGTACCATATAGCAGTGCACACCACATAGGTGTGTACCTTATAGCTGTGCACACCATATAGCTATGTACACCATAAAGGTTGTACCATATAGCGGTGTACACCATATAGGTGTGCACCATATAGCTGTGCACACCATATACTTGTGTACCATATAGCTGTGTACACCATATAGCTGTGCACCATATAGGTGTGCATGATATAGGTGTGTACAACATACAGGTGCACACCATATAGCTGTGTACACCATATAGGTGTGTAACATATAGCTGTTTACACCTTATAGGTGTGTACCATATAGCTTTGTACACCATATAGGTGTGTACCAAATAGGTATGCACCATATCGCCGTGTACACCATATAGGTGTGTACCATATCACTGTGCATACCATATAGGTGTGTACCTTATAGCTGTGCACACCATATAGCTATGTACACCATAAAGGTTGTACCATATAGCTGTGTACACCATATATGTGTGCACCATATAGCTGTGCACACCATATAATTGTGTACCATATAGTTGTGTACACCATATAGCTGTGCACCATATAGGTGTGCATGATATAGGTGTGTACTACATACAGGTGCACACCATATAGCTGTGTACACCATATAGGTGTGTAACATATAGCTGTTTACACCTTATAGGTGTGTACCATATAGGTATGCGCACCATATAGGTGTGTACCATATGGCTGTGCACTCCGTATAGGTTTATACCATATAGCTGTTTACACCATATAGGTGCATACCATATAGCTTTGTACACCATATAGGTGTGTACCAAATAGGTATGCACCATATCGCCGTGTACACCATATTGGTGTGTACCATATCACTGTGCACACCATATAGGTGTGTACCATATAGCTGTGTACACCATATAGGTGTGCACCATATAGCTGTGTACACCATATAGGTGTGTACCATATAGGTGTATACCGTATGGTTGTGCACACCATACAGGTGTGCACCATATAGCTGTATACACCATATAGCTGTCTACACCATATAGCTGTGTACCACATAGCTGTGTACAGCATACAAGTGTGCACCAAATAGTAGTGTACACCATATAGGTGTGCACCATATATGTGTGCAACATATACGTGTGTACCGTTAAGCTTTGTACACCATGTAGGTGTGTACCATATAGCTGTGTACACCATATAGGTCTGTACCATATAGCCGTGTACAGCATACAGGTGTGCACCATATAGCAGTGTAAACCATATAGGTGTGCACCATATAGGTGTGCAACATATAGGTGTGTACCATATGGCTGTGTACACCATATGTGTATGTACACCATATAGGTGTGTATCATATGGCCCTGCACACCATATGGATGTGGACCATATAGGTGTGCACCATATAACTTTGCACACCATATAGGTGTGTACCATATAGGTGTGTACCGTATAGTTGTGTACACCATATAGGTGTGTACCTTATCACTGTGCACACCATATAGGTGTGTACCATATAGGTGTGTACACCATATAGGTGTGTACCATATAGCTGTGCACAGCATATAGCTGTGTACACCATATAGGTGTGCACCATATAGCTGTGCACACCATATAGCTGTCTGCACCATATAGCTGTGTGTGCACCATATAGCTATGGACACTATATAGCTGTGTGCACCATATAGCTGTGTACACCATATAGGTGTGTACCATTTAGCTGTGCACAACAGATAGGTGTGTACCATATAGCTGTGTACACCATATAGCGGTGTGCACCATATAGCTGTGCACACCATATATCTGTGTACACCATACAGATGCACACCATATAGCTGTGTACCATATGGCTGTGTACCATATAGGTGTGCACCATATGGGTGTGTACCATATAGGTGTGTACCATATGGGTGTGTACACCATGTAGGTGTGCACCATATAGGTGTGTACCATATATGTGTGCACCATATAGCTGTGCACACCATATGGGTGTACCATATAGCGGTGTACACCATATAGGTGTGTACCATATAGGTGTGGCCCATATAGCTGTTTACACCATATAGGTGTGTACCATATAGGTGTGTACCATATAGCTGTGCACACCATAGAGGTGTGTACCATATAGGAGTGTACCATATAGCTGTTTACACTTTATAGGTGTGTACCATATAGGTGTGTACCATACAGCTGTGTACAACATATAGGTGTGCACCATATAGCTGTGTACAGCATATACATGTGTACCTATAGCTATCTACACCAGATAGATGTGTACCATATAGCAGTGCACACCACATAGGTGTGTACCTTATAGCTGTGCACACCATATAGCTATGTACACCATAAAGGTTGTACCATATAGCGGTGTACACCATATAGGTGTGCACCATATAGCTGTGCACACCATATACTTGTGTACCATATAGCTGTGTACACCATATAGCTGTGCACCATATAGGTGTGCATGATATAGGTGTGTACAACATACAGGTGCACACCATATAGCTGTGTACACCATATAGGTGTGTAACATATAGCTGTTTACACCTTATAGGTGTGTACCATATAGCTTTGTACACCATATAGGTGTGTACCAAATAGGTATGCACCATATCGCCGTGTACACCATATAGGTGTGTACCATATCACTGTGCACACCATATAGGTGTGTACCATATAGCTGTGTACACCATATATGTGTGCACCATATAGCTGTGTACACCATATAGGTGTGTACCATATAGGTATATACCGTATGGTTGTGCACACCATACAGGTGTGCACCATATAGCTGTGTACACCATATAAGTGTGCACCATATATGTGTGCACCATATAGCTGTGCACACCATATGGGTGTACCATATAGCGGTGTACACCATATAGGTGTGTACCATATAGGTGTGGCCCATATAGCTGTTTACACCATATAGGTGTGTACCATATAGGTGTGTACCATATAGCTGTGCACACCATAGAGGTGTGTACCATATAGGAGTGTACCATATAGCTGTTTACACTTTATAGGTGTGTATCATATAGGTGTGTACCATACAGCTGTGTACAACATATAGGTGTGCACCATATAGCTGTGTACAGCATATACATGTGTACCTATAGCTATCTACACCAGATAGATGTGTACCATATAGCAGTGCACACCACATAGGTGTGTACCTTATAGCTGTGCACACCATATAGCTATGTACACCATAAAGGTTGTACCATATAGCTGTGTACACCATATAGGTGTGCACCATATAGCTGTGCACACCATATACTTGTGTACCATATAGCTGTGTACACCATATAGCTGTGCACCATATAGGTGTGCATGATATAGGTGTGTACAACATACAGGTGCACACCATATAGCTGTGTACACCATATAGGTGTGTAACATATAGCTGTTTACACCTTATAGGTGTGTACCATATAGCTTTGTACACCATATAGGTGTGTACCAAATAGGTATGCACCATATCGCCGTGTACACCATATAGGTGTGTACCATATCACTGTGCGCACCATATAGGTGTGTACCATATAGCTGTGTACACCATATATGTGTGCACCATATAGCTGTGTACACCATATAGGTGTGTACCATATAGGTCTATACCGTATGGTTGTGCACACCATACAGGTGTGTACCATATAGCTGTGTACACCATATAAGTGTGCACCATATAGGTGTGCACCATATAGGTGTGTACGATATAGGTGTGTACACCATACAGGTCCGTACCATATAGGTGTGTACTTCATACAGGTGTGTAGCATATAGCTGTGCACATCATATAGGTGTGTACGATATAGCTGTGCACACCATACAGGTGCACACCATATAGCTGTGTACACCATATAGGTGTATACCATATAGGTGTGTACATCATATAGGTGTGTACCATATAGGTGTGTACATCATATAGCTGTGTACCATATAGGTGTGCACCATAGTGCTGTGTTTATCATATAGCTGTGTACACCATATAGCTGTGTACACCATATACGTGTGCACCATATAGGTATGTACTATATAGCCATGTACACCATATAGCTGTGTACACCATCTAGCTGTGTACATCATATCGGTGTGCACCATATAGGTGTGTGCATCATATAGGTGTGTACCGTATAGATGTGTACCATATAGGTGTGTACATCATATATGTGTGTACCATATAGCTGTGTACCATATAGCTGTGTACACCATAGTGGTGTGTACCATATACATGTGTACCACATAGTTGTGTACCATATAGCTGTGTACACCAAATTGGTGTGTACATCATATAGTTTTTTACCATATAGGTGTGCACCATAGTGCTGTGTTTATCATATAGCCGTGTACACCATATGGGTGTATACATCATATAGGTGTTTACATCATATAGATGTGTACCATATAGCTGTGTACACTGTATAGGTGTGTACCATATAGCTGTGTACACCATATAGGTGTGCACCATGTAGCTGTGTACACCATATAAGTGTACACCATATAGGTGTGCACCATATAGCTGTGTACACCATATAGGTGTGCACCATATAGCTGTGTACACCATATAGCTGTGCACACCATATAGGCGTGTCCCATATAGCTGTGTACACCACATAGGTGTCTACCATATAGCTGTGTACACCATATAGGTGTGCACCATATAGCTGTGTACACCATATAGGTGTGCACCATATAGCTGTGTACACAACATAGGTGTGTACCATATAGCTGTGTACACCATACAGGTGTGTACCATATAGCTGTGTACATTATATAGCTGTGTATCATATAGTTGTGTACACCATATAGCTGTGTACACCATATAGGTATGCACCATATAGCTGTGTACACCATGTAGGTGTGCACCATATAGGTGTGTACCACGGGGCTTTGAGGGAACCACATGGACTTTGAATGCATGTTTGCATTATCTTGCATTTACCTGAGGTTGCTGCTACTGACAGATCTTGGTGTTCTTGTTTGGATTTGTTATTAATGAGACAAGAGCTCTAAAAGCAGCTTTTTTCCCCAAACCCCAAGACCACAGAATTCAAACAGGAAACAGAGCAAATAAGATGTATAAGTGTAAATAGGAGCGAGTTGCCTGGGTTTGAAGGGCCAGATTGCCTGGGCTCGGGGCTGCAGGTGACCACGGCCAGCAGCTTGGACACCTCCCATCTAAAGAGTCGTTTTTCGACCCATCGATTGAAGCATTATCTGTTTGGGTTTTTTTTCAGGCAGTTTGTAAATTACAATGATTTACAGTATTTTATCTCTGCCCATATTTCCAATGAATTACTCCCTGATGAAGTCTCTCCTGCACTATTCCGACGTTGGTGCCAGGTCACTGTCTGTGCCTCATTGTAACTGTGGTGCCACACTGTCATACGGTCAGGGTTCATGCACAACTAACAGCGTGTTTAATGAAAGGTAACACTGTTGCAGCCAACAGCCTGAAAAGTTTCCTTTGCTGCTCACTCTGTTGCTGTGCAGCTTCCCGAGAGCGGTGACTAATGTCCAATAATGGAAATATCCCCTTGTTTTACTGTATTACGAAGTGGAACTGATTAAATGATTCGCTCACCGGTTTGCAATGACTGTTACATCTTGTTTGCCCGCGCTGCAGTGCAGACAAAATGCAACACTCTCACTTTCCTTCGAGCCGGTGCCCCTGTGAATGGTCACACAATGCATTATTTTTCTATCAGGTCATTTCCCATCGCCAGACGATGTTAAAACTTCACAGTTTCTATTGCCTACAGATTGGCAATAAATTAGGTTAACGGCTTTGTTTCCATAACTTTGAACTGAATAGTAGACTCAATTCCTAAAAGCAGGCTTGGAATCCCGAGTTGGAAAGCGTATCTTGATCTGTTGACGTGAGGTTTTCTGGCAATTATGTTTAAGCGGGTCAATGCAATATGCTGAAAGGAGCTGAGATGGTTGTGAGATTAAGTTGCAAGGCCAAACATGCATTCCATAATAACAAACACAGTCACTTGTGAAAAAGATCAGGAGCACTCAATCATAAAATATAAGCGGATGCAAGCTGTATGTTCTCATGCGTGTGTGTAAATATAATGTGCACCACCTCAGGAATGGTGACATCGCATTTTTTGGCACAATTATTTATACAAAACCATATAAATTATTTACATTAAAGGAATTTAGATATTTAAAATTTTGACATTCTCAGATGTAAAGGAATAGCCATATTTCAGAAAAATACACCATCCTATGAACAAAATTCTGACATTATTAAAATATGACAAACTGGGTTGAAAGATCTAAAAGCCTCAATGACACAAAGCTGTAAATACAGGCTTCTGAGATAAGATGAGCTTGTTAACAAAAAGCTGTAAACACCATAGAAGCTTTTGAAATGGGAAATGGTTGTTAACACTGAGACAATGGCCCTGTTGAAGAAGCAAAGAGTTGGGTCCAAGAAGTCTGGAGTTTGGAACCAACACAATAGCTATACCCAGTTTAAAGTGTTAAAAGCTAACACTTTGAACAGAAACCCGGACATTAAAAAAAAACATGTGTTTTTGTAAAAGTAACATCAAATGAAAGACAGGAAACATAAGTTTGTAATATAACCAACTAAGATGGCTGGGGAAACAATTAAGTACTCAGTTGAAGTGTTTTTGATTTACATATTGTAAAAGGTACAAACAGAAGACTTTGTAAATATTACATCAATAGATGTACCAAGTAATCACATTGTTTATGTGTTGAACTTGGAACACAAGGAGACGCGAAGTCTGGCTTACAAGCAGCTAAACTGATTTAAGAATTCAATAGAAGACCTCGTAAGAATGGCATCAAATAGATAAATCTGTTAAACCATATTTTATGATAAAATTCGAACACCTAAAGGTAGAGACAGAATTCTGCAAGTTAGCAGCTGCATTGACAGTAAGAATAGAAAGAAGTCAACAGAGAGATGACTAGAGATAATTAGCTTACATCAACAGAAAACTTCAAAGAATATGCCACTGCAAAAAGGGTATAAAATATAGAGCTTTCAGATAGAAAGTCAGAAGTCGCTGGAACGGGCAGGCAATTCTCAGCTTCAGAGGCAGGCTCTGTAAGTTTTTAGCTCTTTGAGTCTCGGGGATCAAAAGGTACTTTTATTTGATTTTGGTGGATATTCTGGATTAAGAATAAGTAGAAATGTAAAAATGTAATGAAGTTAAGATTTGAGAATAAGGATCTCTGAGAATAGAATTGTAAGCTATTTGTATTTTGAACTGTTAAAGTTGCGATTGACTCACCAGCTGTTAACTAAATGTCGGTTCTTTAATAAATCTATAGATTTTTAGAATTGTCTCACAGAGTACTTCTGTATCAAACTCGCGAACTCAATCTCTGTACACTCTTTTGTGAGGAGTTGCAGATTTCTGGGGGGGGGGTTCCGGACCCTCATAATATCCGGACGGTTACAGTCTAGTTAAACTTATTAAAAGTGCTATCTGGAGGATGGTAACATCTTCAAGTCGTTTCTTCCCTTTAGGGAGAGATAGTCTGGACCTTTAGCATCTTATAGGATTCAGCTATCTCTAACTTTAGTTGAAGGTGAACATCTAGGGAATAAGCCTGATCCGGGGTGGCCCGAAAAGGGCTCGGACTAGTAATTATCCCTTCACAGATACATGATGGCCCGTAATTTCCGATAGGAGGCTTTCCTATCGGAAAAAAATCTACGCTCTTACCTGAGGGCTCCTGAGGTCTGGACACTTCCGCTCCTGGGCCTCTCCACAGTCAAAATGCGCAGGGCCCACGTATCCCAGGGGCGCATGCGCTCGCAAGCGTCCCTGGGATCACGTGGGCCAGGCGAGCCAATGAAAGAAGGGAATCCCCCTTCATACTTTTGACAGATAGAGCTGTCAAAAGTATGAATGGGGATCACTGAAAAAAGACACTAAAACATTAAATATTTTTTTTTTAAATCACATTTTTAAAATGAGTTAAAATTACATTAATTTAAATATTTTAAACAAAAATTTTATTTTTTGAAAAAAATAATTAAAGTTTTTTACGGGGCTAAAAATAAATTTACCTTTTTTAAAAGTATTTTAAAATTATAAATGAGTGAAATTTTTTTTTTTAACTTTTTTAAACTCTTGCTGGTAAAAGCAAGCCTGATGCCTGCTTTACCAGGCGTAAGATTTTTAAGTGATTTCAGCGGGCGGAGGTTCTGCAGAAAGCGGAACTCTCCACCCGCAGAGGCCCTTCGCCAGGGCAGGCATGTGATCTGTCAAGAGGATTCTTGACAGATCGGAAATGCCGGTTTTCAGCGCATGTGCTTCGCAATGTACACAGCTCGTACACACCCGTAGGCATCGGAAAATATGGGCCTATGTGTTTCAACTGCTACACCAGGAAAATCATTCGTAACACTGTCATATTGCCAGAAACTGGACGCATTTATTAAATGGCTGCAAACACTACAATTACAATTATAGCTTTTTTATTTAATAAATGTTCTCAGTTATTGCACCAGGGCGCCAAAATCAAATTAAGATTGATGAAATAAAAGAAATAACATCACGTTTTATAGCAATCACAAGGTACCCCTAAAGATCTGCTTGATAACAGTTGTGTGGACAAATAACAACTGGCATAACCTTAGTGACCTACCAGCTCAAACTGACATGCATCCGTGCCTGTTCATGTGTGTGTGCCTGTGCATGTGCTTGGATGTGTCTGTGCGTGAAGGTAGGTGGGCGTGCATGTATGTACAAGTATCTATGTGTGCAGATGCATTTGAGTGTGTGTGTTTGTGTTCCCATGCAGGCGAGCCTGAATTACTTGAGATTAAAGAGAACCATGGATGATAAAAGAATATCGCCAGGCAATTTCCTCTGGTACTCAGTTTAAAACCCATTCCAATTGATAGGACCGATCAAGGTTAGCAGTGGGACATGATAAATATACATATCCAGGAGGCTGACCATATTCTGTAACTGGGAAATATAGTCAGCCTCACTTGTGGAGACATTTACCATTTCACAGTCCCTGAAATAGCCTTCATTTATTTGTTAGAGGAAATGTTAACTTTAAAAGGGGCATTGACTTTGTGACAAAGTGTTTGGCAAACCTTTTTTCTTGAAAAGGATAAAGGTTGAGAAGAACCACCAGCCATTTGAGAGAATGTTATGTTATGAGTAAATGTTATGAATCGCCCACTGGAAGTTGATATCAGGAAATGGTGGGTGCCCGCTTTATGACATTCTGTCCATTAATGTCAATAGATTAGGAATGTGCATTCTCAGGATAGAGCCTTGCTGTAAGGTTTCCAAAATTTGCAGATCCCCAAACACCTAAGGAAAAAGGACTTTGGAACTACCTCAGAGTGATAAAAATGCATTTGGGCCTAACATGAGAAATTTAAGACCAAAAACCAAGTTTTGGCATTTTAAAAACATGTCTGGACCTGTAAGGGAGAAAAGGCTGCACAGGAGGTGGGATCATAAGAACATAAGAACATAAGAAATAGGAGCAGGAGTAGGCCAATCGGCCCCTCGAGCCTGCTCCGCCATTCAATAAGATCATGGCTGATCTGATCCTAACCTTAAATCTAAAGAACACAAGAAGTAGGAGCAGGACCCGGCCACTCAGCCCCTGGGCCCGCTCCGCCACCCACAGGGCCCTGACCGATCCGAACTCAGCCTCATACCAATTTCCTGCCCGCTCACCGTAACCCCTCATTCCCTTTACCTCTAGGAAACTATCTATTTCTGTTTTAAATTTATTTAATGATGTAGCTTCCACAGCTTCCTGGGGCAGCAAATTCCACAGACCTACTACCCTCTGAGTGAAGAAGTTTCTCCTCATCTCAGTTTTGAAAGAGCAGCCCCTTATTCTAAGATTATGCCCCCTAGTTCTAGTTTCATCCATCCTTGGGAACATCCTTACCGCATCCACCCGATCAAGCCCCTTTACAATCTTATATGTTTCAATAAGATCTCCTCTCATTCTTCTGAACTCCAATGAGTAGAGTCCCAATCTAGTCAACCTCTCCTCATATGTCCACCCCCTCATCCCCGGGATTAACCGAGTGAACCTTCTTTGTACTGCCTCGAGAGCAAGTATGTCTTTTCTTAAGTATGGACACCAAAACTGTATGCAGTATTCCAGGTGCGGTCTCACCAATACCTTATATAACTGCAGCAATACCTCCCTGTTTTTATAATCTATCCCCCTAGCAATAAAAGCCAACATTCCGTTGGCCTTCTTGATCACCTGCTGCACTTGCATACTAACTTTTTGATTTTCTTGCACTAGGACCCCCAGATCCCTTTGTACTGCAGTACTTTCCAGTTTCTCGCCATTAAGATAATAACTTGCTCTCTGATTTTTCCTGCCAAAGTGCATAACCTCACATTTTCCAATATTGTATTGCATCTACCAAATCTCCGCCCACTCACCCAGCCTGTCTATATCCCCTTGTAGGTTTTTTATGTCCTCCTCACTTTCTACTTTTCCTCCCATCTTTGTATCATCTGCAAACTTTGATATGTTACACTCGGTCCCCTCCTCCAAATCGTTAATATAGATTGTAAAGAGTTGGGGACCCAGCACCGACCCCTGCGGAACACCATTGGCTACTGGTTGCCAATCTGAGAATGAACCATTTATCCCAACTCTCTGCTTCCTGTTAGATAACCAATCCTCCACCCATGCCAGAATATTACCCCCAATCCAGTGATTTTTTATCTTGAGTAATAATCTTTTATGTGGCACCTTGTCGAATGCCTTCTGGAAGTCTAAATACACTAGTCCACTGGTTCCCCTTTATCCACCCTGTACGTTATGTCCTCAAAGAACTCAAGCAAATTTGTCAGACATGACTTCCCCTTCATAAAGCCATGCTGACTTTGTCCTATTAAATTATGTTTATCTAAATGTTCCGTTACTGTCTCCTTAATAATAGACTCCAAAATTTTACCCACCACAGATGTTAGGCTAACTGGTCTATAATTTCCTGCCTTCTGCCTACTACCCTTTTTAAATAAGGGTGTTACATTAGCAGTTTTCCAATCTGCCGGGACCTTTGCTGAGTCCAGGGAATTTTGGAAAATTATTACCAAAGCATCCACAATCCCTACTGCCACTTCCCTCAAGACCCTAGGATGTAAGCCATCAGGTCCAGGGGATTTATCTGCCTTGAGTCCCATTATTTTACTGAGTACCAATTCCTTAGTGATTTTAATCGTATTTAGCTCCTCCCCCGCTAGAGCCCCCTGTTTGTCCAGTGTTGGGATATTCTTAGTGTCCTCTACCGTAAAGACTGAAACAAAATATTTGTTCAGCATTTTTGCCATCTCCATGTTTCCCACCATTAATTTCCCAGTCTCATCCTCTAAGGGACCTATGTTTGCCTTAGCCACCCTTTTTCTTTTTATATAACTATAGAAACTCTTGCTATCTGTTTTTATATTTTTTGCTAATTGATTTTCATAATCTATCTTCCCTTTCTTAGTCAATCCTTTAGTTACTTTTTGCTGTCTTTTGAAGACTTCCCAATCTTCTATCCTCCCACTAAGTTTGGCTACCTTATATGTCCATGTTTTTAGTCGGATACTATCCTTAATTTCTTTACTTAGCCACGGATGGCTGTCATTTCTTTTACACCCTTTTTTCCTCAGTGGAATATATTTCTTTTGAAAGTTGTAAAATAACTCCTTAAATGAACACCACTGCTCATGTACCGTCTTACCCTTTAATCTATTTTCCCAGTCCATTTTAATCAATTCCGCTCTCATACCATCATAGTCTCCTTTATTCAAGCTCAGTACGCTTGTTTGAGAACCAACCTTCTCACCCTCTAATTGGATATGGAATTCAACCATGTTATGGTCACTCATTCCAAGGGGATCCTGAACTAGGACATTATTAATTAATCCTGACTCATTACACAGGACCAAGTCCAAGGTTGCTTGCTCCCTTGTAGGATCAGTTACATACTGCTCAAGAAATCCACCCCTAATACACTCAATAAACTCTTCCTCAAGGTTGCCCTGCCCAATTTGATTTGTCCAGTTAATATGATAGTTAAAATCCCCCATAATTATAGCTGTTCCCTTATTACATGCCCCAACTATTTCCTGATTAATACTTCTTCCAGCAGAGTTGCAACTATTAGGAGGCCTATATACTACTCCCACTAGTGTTTTTTTCCCCTTATTATTCCTTATCTCCACCCAAACTGTTTCATTATCCTGATCCTTTGACCCAATATCATTTCTCTGTATTACAGTGATTCCTTCCTTTATTAACATAGCCACCCCACCTCCCCTTCCTTCCTGCCTGTCCTTCCTGATTGTTAAATACCCTGGCATATTTAGTTCCCAGTCGTTGTCACCCTGCAGCCATGTTTCTGTAATGGCCCCAAGATCATACCCATAAGTAGTTATTTGTGCCGTTAACTCGTCCATTTTGTTACGAATGCTACGTGCATTCAGATAAAGAACTTTCAAATATGTTTTGTGACACTTAGGCCGGGGCGGCGATATTTAAAGGGGAGGTGGCAGGCGGCCATTTTTGTTGCAGGCCGCCTGCCAGCACCTGCCCCCGTTGCTATCCCCGGCCCCCGTGAAGCCCCCCCACCGTGAAGTGCCAGCTGCGCTCCAAGAGCCCGGCACTTCTCTTGAGTGCCGGGCTCTTTTGCCGGCACTCCCGATCCCTGGGGGCCCAGCTGGGCCCCGGTTCGCGCTGCGCAGGGTCCCTCCCCTTTAAGAAGGGGAGGAAGGCCTGCAATACCGCGGCGCGACGTGCCGCAGCGCCTGGCGCTGCGGCACGTAGCGCCAGGATATTCCCTCGTAGCGCCCCAAGAGGGATGCGGGGTGCTTCCAGTGGCGCCCCGCTTCCCTCTTGGGGCGCAACCACTGAAGTTCCGGCGTGGGGCCGCTAAATTTTTCGGGGCGCTAAAAGTAGCGCCCCGGCGAGGTTAGCGCCCCAAATGGGGCGCGACTCAATTTTTACCCCTTAGTTCCTTCTTTTTCCTTTTTTAACACTTTACCTTTTACTCCATACCTTCTGTCCCTTCCTGACATGCTTTCCTCTGTCTCCCTGCTCAGGTGCCCAACCCCCTGCCACTTCAGTTTAAACCCTCCCCAACAGCACTAGCAAACACTCCCCCTAGGACAGCGGTCCCGGCCCTGCCGAGGTGCAGACCGTCCGGTTTGTACTGGTCCCACCTCCCCCAGAACCGGTTCCAATGTCCCAGGAATTTGAATCCCTCCCCTTTGCACCATTCCTCTAGCCACGTATTCATTTGAAATATCCTCCTATTTCTACTCTGACTAGCGCGTGGCACTGGTAGCAATCCTGAGATTACTACCTTTGAGGTCCTATTTTTTAATTTACCTCCTAACTCCCTATATTCTGCTTTTAGGACCTCATCCCCTTTTTTACCTATGTCGTTGGTGCCTATGTGCACCACGACAGCTGGCTGTTCGCCCTCCCCCTCCAAAATGTTCTGTAGCCGCTCCGAGACATCCTTGACCCTTGCACCAGGGAGGCAACACACCATGCTGGAGTCTCGGTTGCGGCCGCAGAAATGCCTATCTATTCCCCTTACAATTGAGTCCCCTATCACTATAGCTCTTCCACTCTTTTTCCTCCCAGCCTGTGCAGCAGAGCCACCCATGGTGCCAGGAAGTTGGCTGCTGCTGCCTCCCCCTGATAAGTCATCCCCCCCAACAGTATTCAAAGTGGTATATCTGTTTGAGAGGGGGATGTCCACAGGGGACCCCTGCACTACCTGACTGCACCTTTTACTCTGCCTGGTGGTCACCCATTTACTTCCTGCCTGTACACCCTTTGCCTGCGGTGTGACCAACTCGCTAAACGTGCTATTCACGAGGTTCTCAGCATCGCGAATGCTCCAATACGCATCCAATCGCAGCTCCAGCGCCGTAATGCGGTCTGCCAGTAGCTGTAGCTGGATACACTTCCCGCACACATGGTTGTCAAGGACACCAGAAGGGTCCTTGATTTCCCACATAGCACAGGAGGAGCATACCACGGGGCTGAGCTCTCCTGCCATGACTTACCCTTTAATTAATTCAAATTAAATTAAAACAAATCAATCCCACCAATTGCACTACAGTTAAATGATATACTTAAGGGCCCTGGTTTACCAACAGTCCCCGCTACACCACAGAAAGCTTAGAAACTATAAACCACAGAGTTTAAGTTTAAAAAGAGAGAAATACTCACCAACCAATCACTTACATGCTTTCTGGTGACGTCACACTTCGATTACTTTTTATTTCCCTCCCTCCGAGCTCGGAGATTGTTAAACCTACCTGGTCTCTGCCGCCTCTTAAACCTCGCCGCCGCCGCCGCCTGGTTCCCCGCAGGTCCGCCACCGTCGAACTCTGTAAAAGCAGTTTGGCTATTGCAGTTAATTACACTGTCTGGAGAACCGTCTGACCTCACTCAAAACCCCAGCAGACATTAACATTTTGACAAAAGACCCCAGAGAAGAGCAGCCCCACCCAAATACAGGCCCCATCAAAAACCTATTACAGGACCCATCAAGACATGCATAAAATTAATCACTCAGACCCATTTCTATAGAAAAACCGAGTCCAGCCTAGAAAACCAAACATAAGAACAATCAACTGTAATCAACCAAGGAGATTGACAGGACGCAAGCCATCCCAAAAAACAGTTAACACGCTAGTAAAGTTGTTACTGTTAACAAGGCCTCCAAAAATCATACAATGACCGGGATTTGATTTGGTTTTGATAAGGAAGCTTCGATTAGTATAATTGAAAGGCTGTTTTCTCAAGAAGCCAGTTCTCCAGTAAAACAGTTCAAGTTCAACAGAAGGCAATTCTGCAGTTTTGAGTTCAATTGAAAGCCTGTTTTCAGCAGAAGTGAGTGCTGGAGTTACAGAGTTCAGGAGAAGCAAGTTGGGCAGTTAAAGAAGACAGTTCAGTAAGAAGGGAGTTCTCCAGTTCTCCAGCACAACAGTTCAAGTTCGAGTTCTCCAGTAGAGTTACACAGCAGCAGGGAGTTCAGCAAGCAATTCTGCAGAAGGCAGTTCCACAGTTCTGCAAGAAGGCAATTCCACAGCTCTGAAGAGGACAGTTCAACAAAGAAGGCCAACAGCTCCAGAAGCAGGCCGACACGCAAGAAGAAACCAGAGCAACAGTTCCAGTGACCATCAGACACCTCACGGCAACAAGGGCCTTACGAAACCTTTTACTCAAAAGACTCTAAACCCTAACTCTCAACTGTCAAGGATTCGTTTGGTGAGCATTATCCCTGGTTCTCCAGAGTCCAACCTAGCTAGTGAAGTGGGATTGGGAGGGGTGAAGTATTCTTCTAATGTTATTTCCCTCGCTTGTACCAAAGTGTTCCCCACTTTTAGAGTGTTAAGAGTGTTTGTGTTGTGTTTTACTTTCTTAAATAAAGATTGAAGTTCTTTCATCAAACTCAGTTGTCTGCTGGAACTTTTATCACAACCCCCAAATAAGTCCAAGGTCAAGAACCAAGGGAGTGGGAGCAATTCGAACCGCTCAGAAGTCAGAGGTAAAGCTGACACAAACCTCCACCCCCTACATAATGGCGATCGTGGCAGGAGCTTGGCAAAAGGGATGTGATGCAGTGGACACTGTTTTTGAGGAAGAAACTAAGATGGAAGGGAGGATTTCCTCTTATGTGTTCAAGAAAGTGAACATAACCAAGAAATGGGTACTCAGTCTGTTGCGTGCTGAGCGTCCAATAGACGCTGCAGCTAAATGGACTGAGAGCAAAGACCACAAGAAATCTGTGGAAAAGGCCATCTGGTTGATATGTTCCCAGCGACAGATACAATTGTTAGACAAACGTGTCGAGACACTCAAAGCAGAACTGCAGGAGTCTGCTCAGCTGTCTCAAGCAAGGGCCCTAGCAGGGGAAACATTACTGAATGAGCTAACAGCCCGAGTTCAGGAAAAGATGCAGCTAGTGGAAACACATAGGAACAGGCAGGAATATTTTCAGTGTCAGGTCACCGAAGCTAAAACCAGCGGACTGGTGTTACGGGAAGCAAGTAAGAGAGCAGGAGGAGAGGTTGAGAGATGTCCAGGCAGCTTACAAGATAGCAAGCACTAGGGGGTATGAGACGGGAGATCATGGCCCCTGCCAGAAACAAATCGAGAGTTTGAACCTTGGTTTGTCCAGGGCGAAAGGCATGGTATGCCTACTAAGCCCGGGTGCGGCCGAGGTGGACCTGGAGGTGCAAGGGGAAACTGTTCGGACACCACCTGTGGTGCCGGGGAATGACCCGGTTGGGCAGCAGGAGGGACGGGCGATTTGTGAGGCCAGCAGGGAGTGCACACCACCACCTGTGGTGCCAGGTTTTGACTCGGTTTGGCAGCAGGGAGGGGTGGGCGAACCAATGCAGGAAAGGCCGGAGCCAGGACCGATGTGCCCGGTCCGACAGCAAAAGTTTGGCCCGCCCGGTGGTGGTGGGGGTCAAGGACCCCTTGAAAGCCAATTTGTGACTCCCCACAGCACCCAACAGCTTAGGGCTATGATAAGCCACCTGAGTAAGCTCACTCAAGAAGGGGACCCCTCAGTCTACTTCATGGAAGTGGAACAGGCAGCGGGCATCAACGACTGCGATGACTCTGAGATGGCAAAAATGCTCCTGTTCTCCCTAGATAGCAAAATCTACCAGTCCCTCTCCGCAGAGAGTAAAAGAGGGCAGGGTGGATACACTGCTATCCGGGAGGAAGTTCTGGAGGCCATGGGAATGAATGATGGTAGTCCCTTCTCCCGGGTGGAGAGGACAACACAGCTAGCAGGGGAGACCCCACAGGCTTTCGCAGACCGACTGTGGCCTGTGTACAGGAGTGCCTGTAATGGGGTTCTCGACCGGGCTCACCTGAATCAGGATGAGCTGACCCACTGGCTCCGAAGCAAACAGCTTGCCACGGATCAGAACCAAGCCCGAGCTGTGGTTTGACCCAAGGGACCCCCGGGGCACCGAAGAGACAGTGGTCAGACAACTGACCCTGGCTTACCGGAAGAGTAGAGGGACAGAGGAGCATCCACCCAAGGGGAAGGTGCATGAGATAAAACCCAGCCAGGGTAAGAAACAGTGGCACCAGGAAGGGGGTAACACTTCCGACACAAAGCATAACTGCTTCGGGTGCGGGAAGAGTGGGCATTGGAGGAAGGACTGTAGGAATCCATGGAAGGATAACCTAGGAAAGAATTCCCCAGCCCCTGCCCCAAAGGTAGAAACCCCGACCTCTTCCCCCACGTTAGACTCAGTCGTGGCTGCGATCCGAACTCTAGTAAACGGCCCAGGGAGAGTAGCCACCGTCACTGGTGCTCTAACCCCATCTGCCCCCCCTAACGCAGACCTATGACTAGAACCAACGCAGCTTGTCTACCTGTGTTCCCCGGAATACGATGGTAAGATGGGGGTGGAGATGGCGCAGGGGAGACATTTGGGGGACACCGGAGCTTCCAGCATGGTGGTCCATTCGGAAGACCCGACCAATTCACCCAGGTCTAACCAGGTCCCATTTAGCCTAATGGGGTTCACAGGGAACGAGCAGGCTGGGGCAATGTCCAAACCTTTGGACATAGATTTCGGATCCCTCCATACCACATGGGAGGGTAACCAAAAGGCCGACAAGTTGGCCAAGCTGGGGGCCAGGGAAGGAGAGTTCTGGGATCCCTATAAAGCAGGTCCGGTAGACGCAATCTGGGACAAGGGAGGCACACAGGGGGTAGCTTTGCCCCTGGACTTAAAGCAGGTCCAAGCCCAAGATCCCATCCTTAAGGCCGTCCTGGTAGAGAGAGAGAGTGGGGAGTCCCTAGAAGGTCCGTTCAGGGCAGCGGACGAGATTTTAAAACAGATTTACTGGCAAGCAGCCAGTAACCTGGGGAGCCAGCACCAGAAAGATCGGCTGCTGTTAGAACCCCAGAGAACCCACGAGTGGGAGATTGACCAGTGTAAGCTGTTTAAACCTAAAGGGGAACAGCCAGCAAGGGCGAACAGCCCTAAAGGTAGAGATCCTCAGCCAGCAGCTGTGGCAGACTCACAGACCACACCGGTAGGGGCAGTGTGCTGTAGCACAGGAGGGGCCACCCCACCAATTATGTGGGACTCAGGCACAACCCCAGTGGCCAGAGTCCTGAGAAGGTCTCCTCGCACACCACAGCCAAAACTATCGTGGTCACCAGAGCTTCAATGGTTCAGCCCAGCAGGGGCTGCGACCCGAAAAAGAATACCCAAAGTCAGGGATCATTCTAAGAAGAGGGATCCCCAGCCTGCGGCCTCAGGCTGCGAGGAACCCACAGGACAGAACAGGGACTCAGCAGCCACACCAAAGGGGGCAGTGTGCTGTAGCACAGGAGGGGACACTCCCAGGATTGTCAGGGATTCAGGGAAACCCTCAGTTGCTCTAAGAAGGACTCTCAGGGTCCTGCGGTACAGGCCACCTTACACCCAGGCGTACAGGCTGCTCAGAAGCTGCCCAAGGCAGAGGCCATGCAGGGATTGACCTGGCCGTCCGGAGACGGGCAGCGAATGTACAGAGTTTAATGTATTTAGGTATGTTTTACAGTTTTGATAGTTTTAGTGAATTATTTTTACTTAAGTAAGTTTAAATTTTTTGAGACTCGATCACCTGTCAAGCCTGAATCGATTCTAAAAATAAAGAAGTTTTGTGATCGTGTGTTATTTTCTTTCTATGTATGTACTTTGGGTTTTTTCCAAGTGATGCAGGGGCCTGTACACCACTCCCACAAGTGACTTCTTGCCTTTATCATTTCTCATCTCTACCCAAACCGCTTCTACATCCTGGTTTCCTGAACTTAGGTCATTCCTCTTTATTGTGCTAATACCATCATTAATTAACAGAGCCACCCCTCCACCTTTTCCTAGCTTCCTGTCCTTCCTAAATGTTATGTACCCTTCAATATTCAGGTCCCAATCTATGTCATCCTGCAGCCATGTTTCTGTAATGGCTATCAGATAGTACTTATTTATTTCTATTTGCGCTATCAGTTCATCTGTTTTGTTTCGAATGCTACGTGCATTCAGATACAGAGCCTTTATTTTTGTCCTTTTTTTATTTTTGCAACCTTTAGCCTTATCTGTTGATTTACTCTTAGATTTGTACTCTCTATCCCTTCCTGTCACAGTCTGTTTATCATTTCCCATGTTAATACCTTTCTCTCTTGCCTTGTCTCTACTCTTTGATTTACCACATCGTCCCAAATTTGATCCCTTGCCCCCACTATTTATTTTTGTCATATGCACTCCCGGCAGGCAAGGTTTTGCATTGGGAGTGCCCATTTGTAAAATTTATCTTCAAATGTCATATGATGATGAGTTTCAATGCAATTTATATCATCGTGTTGTGGTTTTATAAATAAGAGCATAGAGTAAATAGGTTTCCTCTGATTGGGGAGTCAGTGATGAGGGGGTCAACAATTTAAAATGGTCACTAATAGAACTAGAGAGGTGAGGAGAAATGTCTTTACTCAGAGGATTGTTGGAACATGAGTGCCATGGACACAATGAGGTCTATGGGCCCAGCCAGCATCCTGGCTGGAGTACTAAAGACCTGAACAACAGAATTAGACAGCTAGCCCCCTGCCCCCAAGCCAAGCTGTTGCAGTGCTGCTGTGACACTGCATTTACCGAACAAGGAAGAACATCAGAAAACGCTGGAAACACTAAGCAGGTCACACAGCATCTGTGGATAGGGAAACATAGGGTTAACGGGTCAGCTTGAAGACCTTTTGTCAGACCATTCTGACCTGCTGAGTATTGACAGCATTTTCTGTTTTTATTTCAGATTTCTAGCATCTGCAGTAGTTTTCTTTTTGCTTTAAGGTGGAAAAATTACACAGGTATGTCCTATTCGTAAAAAAACAGGATGTATCTAATTCGGGCAAATTACTGCCCTGTCAGCCTCTTCCCAATCGTCAGTAAAGTGATGGAAGGAATTATCAATAGTGGCATCAGATGGTATCTGCTCACCAATAACCTGCTCATTGATGCTCATTTTTGGGTTCTGCCAGAACCACGCA
This sequence comes from Squalus acanthias, assembly GCA_030390025.1. NCBI lineage: Eukaryota > Metazoa > Chordata > Chondrichthyes > Squaliformes > Squalidae > Squalus > Squalus acanthias. Next base: position 101,239,680 of record CM059429.1, read on the forward strand.
GCTTCAGACTACAGGACAGCCTTGATCCAGACATGGACACAGGAATTGAATAACACAAGAGAGGTGAGAGTAACTGCCCTTGACATCAAGGCAACATTAGACCGAGTGTGGCACAATGAATCCCTAGAAAAACTCAAATCGATTTGGAGCAATGGGAAAACCCTCCAGTGGCTGGAGGCACAGCCTGACAAAAAGGAAGATGGTCTTTGTTGCCAGAGGCCAATCACCGCAGCCTCAGGACATTGCTGCAGGAGCAACGTTCTCAGGCCAGCCATCTTCATCTGCTTTATTAAGACCATCTCTCTGCCGTAAGATCAGGAGTGGGGCTATTCACTAACAATTTCACAGTTTTCAACTCCACTCACAACTCCTTAGATAGTGAAGCAGCCAATGGCAGTCTACAGCAGGACCTGGACAACATTAAGGTTTGGACTGACAAGTATCAGATAACACGCATGATATGCAAGTCCCAGGCAATGACCATCTCCAACAAGAAAAAGTCCAACCACCTCCACCTGACCTTCAATGGCACCCCTATTTCTGAATCTCCATTCATTAACATATTGGGGGTCATCCCTGACCAGAAGTTTAACTGGACCAGCAATATCAACAGTGTGGCTACCAAAAGCAGGGCAGAGGCTGGGTATTCTATGGCGAGTTTCTCATGCCCTGAATTCTCAAAGCCTCTCCATCAACTCACAAGGCACTTGCCTGAACAAGTGTAGCTCTGGCAATCCTCAGGAAAGTCAACACTATGAAGGACAGGGCAGTCTGCATGATTGGCACTTTTGCCACTGGACTCTATATTCATCCATGATGGGGCCTCAGTTTAACATCTCATCCGAAAAACTGCACCTCTGACAGTGTAGCACTCCCTCAGTACTTTACTGGAGTGTCAGCCTAGATTATGTGCTCAAGTCTCTGGTAAGGGGCTTGAACCCACAACCCTCTGACTCAGAGCTGAGAGTGCTACCCACTGAGCCACAGCTGACACTGTAAAGAAAATGTAAGGAAAATGAGTGGTAAAAAAAAACCATTCCTATAAGGTAAGAAAGATTCTCTTCAGGTTTAGAGGTGGTATAAATAGTGGAATACATTTCCCTACATTTTCTTGTTTATCATTATTTGTGAAATGTCACAGAGTCAAAGGGGGAATAATTCAGTTGGTTTGTGCCTCCCGTTAGCGCCTTAAGAGGGCGCTAATGGGGCGCAAAGCAACTAGTGCCCATGGGCAGCGATGTTTGCGCCGCTCACGAAATTAACTAGACATTTTGCGGCGGCGCTAAACACTACCGCCACGATCTCCTGCAGTCGAGTGTGCAACGCCCCGGTAGTGCCCCGGACCGGATATTGAGTGGCGCTCCCTGCCTTACTGCCTGCTGCTAGCAACGACAGGTTGAGGGGAGCGTTTTGCAGTCAGGAAGGGATTGGGGGAGTGCTAGTTAAAGGCGACCACTTCCTGCCTTTTTTTGTTGGTGACATTTTTGCACCACGCATTCTGAGAGAGAGAGAGAGAGAGAGACTTCTGGAGAGATTCAACGCTGTGTGAAGGAGTTTTGGGTACTGAGCAGCACTTTAAGGTTCATTTTGATTTGCCCTTCCTTGTATCGATTTAGAAGAGACTGTGGGGGCTGCACTCTGAGCTCTTTCCCATGGCCTTTCCATTGTTCTATCCAGCAGATTTGATGTACAGGTCTCTCCAGGCCGAGATTCAAGGCTGCAATGAGCAGGATGTGGATGGAGAGCAAGATCAACCCTCCCCTTTTAGAACTGACCGGCGCCATTGTGTGTGTGTTCCATTGCTGACTGACATCACATGAGCTTCGCCAGCGCTCTGAGGTAGCGCCTCGCTCCTCGGCCTTTGCGCCTTAAGACAGGTGTGTAGCGCCTGATTTAGCGCTCCAATCACCTCCAGGGGCGATAAAAGCCATGTTTGCAGTCGGAGGCTATAATTAGCGCCAGGCGCTCATCTTTGTGCCTGGCCAATAATTGCGCCCCAAATGGGGAGATACTGAATTTCTCTCCCATAGAGTCATAGGGGGAAAAATTCAGTTGGTTTGCGCCTCCTGTTAGCACCTTAAGAAGGTGCTAATGGGGCACAAAGCAACTAGCGCCTGTGGGCGGCGATGTTTGCGCCGCTCACGAAATTAACTAGACATTTTGCGGCGGCGCTAAACACTACCGCCACGATCTCCTGCGCCGGCAGATCATGACGTCAGTTAAGTGTGCAACGCCCCGATAGCGCCCCGGACCGGATATTGAGTGGCGCACCCTGCCTTACCGCCTGCCGCTAGCAACAACAGGTTGAGGGGAGCGTTTTGCAGTCAGGAAGGGACTGGGGGAATGCTATTTAAAGGCGACCGCTTCCTGCCTTTTTTTGTTGGTGACATTTTTGAACCACGCATTCTGAGAGAGAGAGAGAGAGACTTCTGGAGAGATTCAACGCTGTGTGAAGGAGTTTTGGGTACTGAGCAGCACTTTGCAGGTTCATTTTGATTTGTCCTTCCTTGTATCGATTTAGAAGAGACTGTGGGGGCTGCACTCTGAGCTCTTTCCCATGGCCTCTCCATTGTTCTTTCCAGCAGATTTGATGTAAAGGTCTCTCCAGGCCGAGATTCAAGGCTGCAATGAGCAGGATGTGGATGGAGAGCAAGATCAACCCTCCCCTTTAAGAACTGGCCGGCGCCATTGTGTGTGTGATCCATTGCTGACTGACATCACATGAGCTTCGCCAGCGCTCTGAGGTAGCGCCTCACTCCTTGGCCTTTGCGCCTTAAGACAGGTGTGTAGCGCCTGATTTAGCTCTCCAATCACCTCCAGGGGCGATAAAAGCCATGTTTGCAGTCGGAGGCTATAATTAGCGCCAGGTGCTAATCTTTGCGCCCGGCCGATAATTGCGCCCCAAATGGGGCGATACTGAATTTCTCCCCCATAGAGTTAAACAGCACAGAAAGAGGCCCTTCGGCCCATCATGTCCGCGACGGCCATCAAGCCCTGTCTAATCTAATCCCATTTTCCAGCACTTGGTCCGTAGCCTTGTATGCTATGGCGTTTCAAGTGCTCATCTAAATGCTTCTTGAATGTTGTGAGGGTTCCTGCCTCTACCACCCTTTCAGGCACTGAGTTCCAGATACCAACCACCCTCTGGGTGAAAAAGTTTTTCCTCAAATCCCCTCTAAACCTCCTGCCCCTTATCTTGAAACTATGCCCCCTGGTTATTGACCCCTCTACTAAGGGGAAAACTTCCTTTCTATCTACCCTATCTATGCTCCTCATAATTTTGTCCACCTCAATCAGGTCCCCCCTCAGCCTTCTCTGCTCTAAGGAAAACAACCCCAGCCTGTCCAGTCTCTCTTCATAGCTGAAGCGCTCCAGCCCAGGTAACATCCTGGTGAATCTCCTCTGCACCCTGTCCAATGCCATAGCATCCTTCCTATAGTGTGGCGACCAGAACTGCACACAGTATTCCAGCTGTGGCCTAACTAGCATTTTGTACAGCTCCATCATAACCTCCCTGCTCTTATATTCTATGCCTCGGCTAATGAAGGCAAGTGTCCCATATGCCTTTTTACCCACCTTATCTACCTGTCCTGCTGCCTTCAGGGATCAATGTACATGCACACCAAGGTCCCTCTGATCCTTTGTCCTTCCCAGGGTCCTACCATTCATTGTGTATTCCCTTGTCTTGTTAGTCCTCCCAAAATGCATCATTTCACACTTTTCAGGGTTAAATTCCATTTGCCACTGTTCTGCCCATCTAACCAACCTGTCTATATCATCCTATAGCCTGAGGCTTCCCTCCTCACTTTTTACCACTCCACCAATTGTCGTGTCATCTGCGAACTTACTGATCATACCTCCTACATTCATATCTAAATCATTAATGTACACTACAAACAGCAAAGGACATAGCACCGATCCCTGCGGTACACCACTGGACACAAGCCTCCAATCACAAAAACAACCTTCGACCATCACGCTCTGCCTCCTGCCACTAAGCCAATTTTGGATCCAATGTGCCAAATTGCCCTGGATCCCATGGGATCTTACCTTCTTGACCAGCCTCCCATGCGAGACCTTGTCAAAAGCCTTACTGAAGTCCATGTAGACTACATCAACTGCACTACCCTCCGCCACACACCTAGTCACCCTCTCGAAAAATTCAATCAAATTGGTTAGACATGATCTCCCCCTGACAAAGCCATGCTGACTATCCTTGATTAATCCTTGCCTCTCCAAGTGGAGACTAATTCTGTCCCTCAGAATTTTTTCCAATAATTTCTCTACCACTGATGTTAGGCGCATTGGCCTGTAATTCCCTGGTTTATTCCTACTACCCTTCTTGAATAATGGTACTACGTTAGCTGTTCTCCAGTCCTCTGGCAAATACCCTGTGGCCAGAGAGGTTCTGAAAATTTGTGTCAGAGCCCCTGCAATCTCCTCCCTTGCCTCACACAGCAGCCTGGGATACATCTCGTCTGGGCCTAGGGATTTATCCACTTTTAAGCCCACTAAAACTGCTAGTACCTCCTCCCTCTCAATACTAATTTGTTCAAGTATATCACAATCCCCCTGCCTGATTTCTATGCCTACATTGTCCTTCTCCATTGTGAACACAGATGCAAAATATTCATTTAAAACCTCACCTACATCTTCCGTCTGTACACATCGATTGCCACTTTGGTCCCGAATGGGCCCTACTCTTTCCCTGGTTATCCTCTTGCCCTTAATATACTTATAAAACTCCCTTGGGATTTTCCTTTATTTTGCCTGCCAATGTTTTTTCATGCCCCCTCTTCGCTCTCCTAATTTCTTTTTTAAGTACCTCCCTGCACTTTCTATACTCCTCTAGGGCTTCCACTGTTTTTAGTCCTTTGTATCTGCCAAAAGCCTCCCTTTTTTTCCTCATCCATTCTTGTATATCCCTTGACATCCAGGGTTCCCTGGACTTGTTGGTCCCACCCTTGACCTTTACGGGAACATGTTGGCGCTGTGCTCTCTCTATTTCCTTTCTGAAAGACTCCCACTGCTCTGATGTGGATTTTCCTGCACGTAGCTAATCCCAGTCCACTTTGGCCAGATCCTGCCTTATCATATTAAAATCAGCCTTCCCCCAATTTATAAGCTTTATTTCCGGTCCCTCTTTGTCCTTTTCCATGACTACCTTAAATCTCACCGAATTATGGTCACTGTCACCAAAATGCTCTCCTACTAACACTTCTACCACTTGCCTGGCTACATTCCCTAGAATTAGGTCCAGTACCACCCCCTCTCTTGTAGGACTTTCTACATGCTGGCTCAAAAAGCTCTCCTGGATGCACTTTAAGAATTTCGCACCCTCTAAGCCTTTCACACTCTGACTATCCCAGTTAATATTGGGGAAGTTGAAATCCCCTACTATTATTACCCTATTGGCCCAAAAATTAGTCCCGCGACGCGAGAGTACGCACTGTGTACTCTCACGTATTCTGTCACCAATTGCCGGTTTTCTGCATGCACTGCGCATGCGCTGAAAACCGGCACTTGGTTTTTTGAAAAGAGGGCGGTTCCTCGGTGCACAGCGTGCGCGCTACAGGCTGCGTGCACGCTGTGCACTTAGTGCTTTGGACGCGCAGGTAAGGACGGAAGATTTTAGAAATGAAAAAAGGAGGAGTAAGACCCACTTTTAACAAGGTAAGTAGTGAATTAAGTATTATTTTGAATTTTTTTTAACAGGTATATCTTTTTTAGAGACTTTAAAGACAGGTAAGTTTATTTTTATAACTTTTTAAAAGATTTTAAATTTTTTCAAAATTTTTATTTTTTATTTAAAATGGTTAATTTATTTAACTATACTTATGTTGTTAATGTGATGTTTTTTTTTAAATTTAATTGAGGTTTAGCTGTTATTTTGGGGGGGTGTAAGATTCATAGCTTTCACAGCACGGATGTGAAACTTATGAATGGAAGATGGTGTGCTGCCATTGGCTCTAACTGAGTCACGTGATCCCACAGCTCGCACGAATTCACTACGCCGGTGGGATACGCAAGCACTGCCCAGCTGATGTCTAGAACATCAAGTTCGTGCGAGCTGGATCTGAAAAAGCCAACGCGGAGTGAGAGATCGCGGGGAAGCCTTACACCCGCGTCAACACTCAGTCTTTAATTTCTGGGCCATTATTTCTACACTTCTCTGAGATTTCCCAACATGTCTGTTCCTCTATCTCCCCCTGACTGTTTGGGGGCCTATAGTACACTCCCAACAAAGTGCTTGCCCCTTTTTTGTTTTTAAGTTCTACCCTTATGGCCTCATTAGAGGAACCTGCAAAGATATCATCCCTCCTAACAGCAGTAATTGACTCCTTGATTAATATTGCGACACCCCCTCCTCTTTTACACCCCCCTCTGTCTCGCCTGAAGCTTCTATAACCCGGAATATTGAGCTGCCAGTCCTGCCCCTCCCTCAACCATGTCTCTGTGGTAGCAACAATATCATACTCCCATGTGTTCATCAACACCTTCAATTCATCTGCCTTACTCGCAAGACTCCTTGCATTAAAATAAATGCCATCCAGCCTTGCCATACTCCCTTGTGCCATTACATATTTGCTCTGCCTTCCAGGCTGACTTGTTTTTTCCTCTATATTTGGCTGTGCATCACCCCCTACTATAGCTCCACTCCATATCCCATCCCCCTGCCAAGTTAGTTTAAACCCCCCCCAACAGTACTAGCAAACCTCCCCACAAGGATGTTGGTCCCATTCCGGTTCAGGTGCAACCCGTCCGAATTGTACAGGTCCCACCTTCCCCAGAAGCAGACCCAGTGATCCAGGAAACTAAAGCCCTCCCTCCTGCACCAACTCTTTAGCCACGTATTCATCTGTTCTATCCTTCTATTCCTATACTCACTAGCACATGGCACCGGGAGTAATCCAGAGATTACAACCTTTGAGGTGGGCGGTGTCAAGGGGCGGAGCGGTGGTGGGGTGGTTGCACATAAGACCAGGGTTAAGGAACCAGAGGACATGGAAAGTGCGCAAGGCTGGAGGAGGTTCTAGAGGCAGGGAGGAGGGAGGTTGTAGAGAAATTTGTAAATGTATTAATAATTTCTCTCTCTCATAAAATTCAGTATTTCCTGCAAAATGTTTCAGAGACAGTGGGGAGGATTTCCTTTGTATATTTTATGTAATGGAAATGGAAACCCATTCTTTATCATTTCTCTACACGTATCATGTGAAGGAAATCTTCCTTTCCAGCACTGCCTATCTTTCAACCACTGCTTGTGAAATGGTACTTTGATGTTGAAATGTTTCCATATTCTGTGGGATTTCTGTCAGGAAATGAAGATTTACTAGAATATCCCAAAGCTACATGAGAAAATCATAGAAATGTCAGCATATTGTCTGGCACACATCACTATTTCTGCAAGGATATTAATTCTGCCTTATTTTTCATTCCTTAATAAACCACCAAGTATGCTTTCTGTAACGTAACACTGGTAGATTTGATCACGTATTTGAATATTGTAACACTGACTATTGTAAATAATATGAACATTCAGAACACTCTGTTCTCTAAAAAAAACAACCTTGTTCATCTTAAATATAAGGAGAAACAGTCCCAATACGAAGCTGAATACAACATCCACGTTATATAAGGCTTCAAAGTAAAATATGTTACACGACCGAATGCTTTTTAGTCTGTCCTTTCTGCATCTAGCATATTATTCTGTGGGACCTGATCAGAACAGGTAAAGAAGCAATCCTGGAAGGGACTTTGTTTAATTAAGACAAATCCTTTTGGATCTTTGCCCATTGTAGTCGATGCGTTTTTATCACAAGCACTGCACTAATTCTTCCAGACCTAGTATATGTGATTATCCACCCTAGTCCCGTGACTGCTTATGAATCAAGAATACACAATACAACTGGGATTTGGGACACAATCCAGCAGTATAGAAATAGATAGCTCTTTAATTCTCTGGCTTCTAAACTGTTGACGTTAGTTAAATTTAGCTTAATCTTTTATTCAGGTATTGAGCACAATTGGGTAGAAGATTGAACCTTGTTGCACCTATTTTTCCAGGAGAAAAACAGGGTCAAAAAGGACCAATTTCGTGAGGCTTTTTTCACACCCCAACGATGGCTGAAATACGTCCGACCCCATATGGAGTCAGGCATTTTTCAGGCATCCCTGCTCACCATCTGTAACAGTTGGGGCCCGTGCATATGTTAATGAGGGGCCTCACGCCAGTTTTAGGACCCCTTCTTGAGATTGGGCTGTCTCTGAGCAGAGCTGGAGCTGGCACCAGGCCTGCTCTGCTCAGTTTTTCCTGCTGTGGATGCGGCCTAACAAAAGGCTCCACAACTCCTCTGCGAGCCATTGCCAGCCACAATCGCACCCTGCCCGTTCGCCTTGACCCCACCGGAGACTTACCCTGTTGGCCGCTGCTGGTAAGAAAGACGGCCCAGATTGGATGCTGCAGTTGGGCAAACTCTCTCTGGAGCTGTGACAGGTGCTGCCGGCAGCTAGCCCCAATTATTTAGAAGAGGCCCGAGGCCCAATTTCGATCGGACCGCAGGCTGACCTCTTCGGGCCCTGTGCCCATCTGGTGCAAAAACCAATTCCACCCCCAGTATTTCTTTCTAATGAACCAAATGGCCTGAAGTGGTTTAATTCCTGACAAATACAGGAATTAAAACAGTGGTTGCCTAGATCGTAAAAGTATTCAACTTTATCTCTTAAAACTAAATGGCTGATCAGAGATGCTTTACCTGTCTTACAGGGGCTTAGATGTGAATTAAATTGTTCATTTTAGACTATTGTGAGCTGGATAGGTTATTTTTGTCAGCGGGTGTTGCAGTCCTGACGGGTGGAGTCAGTCAATGTAGCTTGTCATTAGGGTTCTGTGGGATCTTCATCATGATACTGCAGTCTGATCCTGATAACGTCTTTGTCACACATCTGAGTAATATTGTTATTTTGATCGTGATTGTTTGACAGTTTTCTCTTCAAAGAAATTAGGGATATAAGAGAAGTGAATGTTCCTGCTCTTTTAGCTCTTCTTGGTTTGCTGGCAGCTGTTCTGAACTCTATGACCATTGGGCTTATTGATTTCCTGAGAGATAGGGCAAACAGCTGTCTTATTCCAAGAGGCCATCGCCAGGAACTCATGCACTGTGATATTAGTACCCCACTTATATTATTCTAAACAACCTTCATTTAAATACCAGATGGAGGTATTATCTACGAGAATGTTAATATGTGTGTTACAAATATCGCACAATGTGATGTTAAGGCATATGTTTTTAAATGTAAATAAATCTGATTACTTATTTTAGCATGTACCATTCTGGTTATCCGAGAGGCTAAAGATGTATTGGGAATCTCGCGTAAACTCCAGAACGCAAGTTACCACAATCAAGGTTATCTCAGGAAGGCAAAGTGAAAAGCTTAGGTTTTAGATTATAAGGCAGGCAAACCATTTACAGAAACTGCTGACAAGCCGTTTGAATGGGAAAAGAGTGTTCGAAAAGCCTAAACTAACATATTGTATAACTGAGATTTGCAACACAAACCCAGTAGCATAAAAATAGACGGATATTTCGTTCTATGATGTCTGAAATGCTGATGATAGTTAAATTTAGCCAGGCCTCTGATTAAGAGATTGAACGCTCAAAATATCTTTTTAATGAAATGGAAGGTCTGAACTGCATTGGAATAAATTCCTCAAATGGAATACAGTTACTTTTAAACAAGTGCCAATTTGTTTAAGTTTCTATCCAACTGACATTGCTTTTTCAGTTGATTCTATATTGTGTCCTTCCTAATTCAAGTGGTGAGCACAGGATTCAGAAGTACGGTAGAGCATATTTAAAAACAGTTTAAAATTCTGGTTATATAATTAGGCTCATGGAGCTGAATATTCATGTGTCAATTGGCATAATCAAGTGTACTTCTTCATTGCAGCTTCAAAATATCACATCAGATCATGGAGCAATGTCCTGAATAAAGAATGGAAGAGTGACAAAGAGCAAATATCTGCAGGGAGAGCACAATTATGAGATCTTTGCCCCAATGTTCGTCTTGGGCCTCTGACCAGGCTGTGGCAAAGTAGTTCCCTGAGCCACACTACTGAATTCTGGGACAGCCTGAAGGATCAACACAGGAATTTTGGGAGAGCAAGATCCCCAGGAAGGCTGAGGAAAAAGGATTCACGCACCCACACAGGAAGCAAATATCTAACTGGTTCCAGAGCCTGGACTGTGGTCTGGAGTGTGATAATCTGTCAACAAAGCAACCTAATAGGCTAATTTTAATCGCTCCACCATTGGCGGCCATGGGTTCAGCTGCCTAGGTCCTAAGCTCTGGAGTTCCCTCCTTAAACCTCTCCACCTTTCTACCTTTCCCCTTTTTTTAAATTTATTCATTCATGGGATGTGGATTCACTGGCAAGGCCCATCCCTAATTGCCCTTGAGAAGGTGGTGGTGAGCCGCCTTCTTGAACCGCTGCAGCCTGTGAGATGAAAGTGATCCCACAGAGCTGTTAGGGAGGGAGTTCCAGGTTTTTGACCCAGTGATGATGAAGGAACGCTCCTTAAGGAGCACTTAAGACACTCATTAAAACCTATCTCTTTGACCAAGCTTTGGGTCACCTGTCCTAATGTCTCCTTATGTGATTTGGTGTCAAATTTTGTTTGATAACGCCCTGTGAAGCGCCTTGGGACGTTTTACTACATTAAAGGCACTATATAAATGCAAGTTGTTGTTGTTGTTGCTGTAAGTAACTGGGATTGATTTTATGCACAAAATTTGTATTATGTAACTATCTTCTACTCACTGCATTTTGCTGGAGAAATAATCCTGCTTCTATCAGGAGACCCTGTCTGCTGTGGTTTCAGTCACGAGTTCGGAGACTCTGGGGGGAATTTTGCCAGCCCTGGGGAGGCGGGTATGGAGGCGGGACTGCCGAGAAAATGGCAGAAACTGGGAGCGGGTACCGACCCCGCTCCCAACCCACCTCCGTGCCATTTTCCCGGGAGGCGGGTCCCCGACTCACGCAGGGACCCGTCTCCTCGAGGCGGGAAGGGGATTAAAGCCAATTAACTGCCTGTTAACAGGTAGTTAACAGGCAGTTAAGAGGCTTATCCCCATTTTACCCCGGCAAGTGCAGGCTTCCCGACAGCTGTGAACCTCACCAGGTGAGCAGTGGGTCTGCGGGGGTGAGAGGGATCGAAAAGTCCGCTGTGGAGGTGAGTGATGGGTGCAAGTGTGGAGAAGTAAGTATGAGAGGTGAGTGTAAAGCGTTAGAAAAAGTTTACTTACCTTTGCTTCTTCCTGCAGGCTTCAACCCTTGGGGATCCGGAGGTGCCTCATCTCAACGGCAGAGATGACAGAATGGCTGCTGCATTCTCAGATGCAGCAGCCATCTGATTTCTGCTGAGAAAAGAGGTTTTGGTGAGTCTTTGTGCAAGGGCTCACCTTAGAACAGAGAGTGTCAGTGTTTGACAGCTTCTCAAAGCTGTCAAACGCTGACAATTCATCTGTCAAAATTTTTTGGCAGATGAAACGTCATATGCTGGCGTCCTCTGTCACCGGCTTTCCCTTAATCGGTCGGCTAAGCACGCAGGGTGGGCTTAACAAGGTCAACCAAGGGAAAATAGCGCGGGTTGGCTGGATGTCGTTGGGGGCGAGACTGAAACCCGACAACGAGCAGTCCCACCCCCAACGTGCCTTCATTGAGAAAATCCAGCCCTCTGTTGTAGTTCATGAGTAAATTAAATCCACAAGTTCCATCCTGTCTCCAACTTAACATTCTATGGGGAAACTCCCAACATAAATAACACATTTGCAACTTACAGCAGTTTAAAGGGGTACTGCTTTTTTTTGATGCCACACAACTTATAAAAATTAATAGTAAACTACAGGTGTATCTGTTTTCAATCATGCTGGTCACAGGATGCCCTGACTTGCTGATGGAGTTCTTGAGATCTTGTTAGAGGAGTGTGCCAGAGGAGGGAGGCCCTTTTTGGGCATGGCAGATGGTGGGCGGCTCAAGGTGTCTGTTATGTAAAGGCAACCAATTGGAATGCCTACTGCAGACCTGGGAAATATCTAATCACCTCACTAGGTCAACCAAGATAGGAGATCTCACCATTGCCTTATATGAATCCAACGTACGAAGCTTGCATCGCATCTAGAGCTACTTCCCTCTAACAGTACTTTGAATGCTTCCCATGAATCCCATTATTGAGCAGGGTCCATCTCACAGTAGCTGCCTTCCCCTGTAAGTGCTTCTTCTCTCATATCCTTCAATGCATCTTTCCTAACAAATCCTCCCCACTATTGTAGCTGCATGATGCATACTTATGTCCTCATATTCAATATGGACTATACATTGACACGTGGAGATAGTCTCTTCAATACGAGCCTTGGAGAGCTCTCTAGTAACTGGCAGAAATACTTCAGCAGTTGCATATACAGGCTCCTCCTGCTTGTCTTGTGATCTCCTTGCTGCTATTGGTTATCATCCTTCTCTGGGTGCTCTATATTGATGGCTCTTTGGATGCCAAAGTTGCCCAGCATGCAAGGACTATAATAGTGTGGGAGGCTTTAGCCAGGCTGTACTGTAGAATACAGCCTGAATTTTAAGTGTACATGACTATTGTAGAGGTATTATGAGCCAGATTGGCACAGGGAAGCTTTGGTCTCTTACGAGCCAACCTTGCACCTTCCTTTTAGGTCAAATAATGGGGGCACGATAGATTGCCTTAAAATAAAGCCATCATGGCTGATGGCTGGGCAGGGGGCATTCCAGCCATAATCCCATGTTAGTTGCACATTAATAGGTAATAGCTCCTGCGGTTCATGAATGCGCAGATATGCTATCATTAATGCCTAAATATTGGGGAAGCCTGCTACTTGAAATTGAAATACCCTCTCATACTGTTACCAGTTAGCCATGGGGAAAAGGATGCATTTACTTGCTCTGTCAAACAATGCATCAGTCACATGCTTGATACATCTATTTACTGCAGATTGGCTGGTGCTTCTCATATCCCCTTTTGCAGCTGGATGAATCTGAGGCATGGAAGTTTATCCTCCTGGCCACTGGCGATGCTGTGTCTATCCAGGAGCATGGTTATAGATTACATCGCATTACATGGCACAACTCTTTATAAGCTCCTCTATTAAATCTTAGCCCAAGCATATTCCGTAGGCAAGTCTAGGTAAGTCTGTATGTAGTTTGTAGGGCAATGTCAATTGGACACACTCTTCCTCTGCTGCAATCTGTAGCCCATATTGTCTGGCATCTCTCCGTTCTTCTCTTTTTCTTCCTCCAAATAACATAAAGAGGAATTACACATTTCTAAGTCGAAAACAAAAAAATGGGTGAAAACATAGCCCTAGAAATTCAAGTGCGACACGAAAGTTGCTGGTGCCACCGCGGCAGCGTGTTAACAGTCGGCGAAAATGGTGGCACCGGTAGGAGTGAAAAATTCACGCTGGGGACTAAAGATTATTAGCTCAGCGCTAAACTGACCATGTAATGCCCTCCTGGTGGCGTTAGTCCTGGCAACAGCCATCCAGAAACGGCGTTACATCTTCCAACAGCCTCTGGAAGCAAGGCAATGAGTTCGCTAGGCATTGTGGGATATTAAATGGGCAATGTATTGTTGCTTGCTTAAAAGGGAAAAGCCTTCTGAACTGATAAAATAAAGATAAAAAATGCAGTTTTCAGCCCTTACAACTCTACTGCCTTTAAAAAATACATTTCAAATAAAATTCCCAAATGGGAGTCTTCAGTTCTTAAAGCTGAATTCCCTTCCACACCTCAAAAAATGGGAAAAGTGCTTCAGCCTTAACACAAATGCCTTAGCAAGCCAAGGAAGGGGCACCCAGGGTCTCGCATGCAGCATTCCAGCTTTATGCAGGGGGTTAACACTGCAAGAGAGGTCCTCTACCCACAGGGGCCAGGAGGCCCTCCAGAAAGAAGGATGTGGGACCAGATCACCGAGGTCATCACTGCCAGCAATGTTGCCCCCACCACCTGGCTCCAGTGCCCAAAGAAGCTGCATGATCTCAGGTGAGCGGTCAGGTCAGTGTATGCATCTTCAAAAGCCGCTCTAACAACTGCACCGCTAGCCTCACACACTTCTGAATGCACGCCTCCTCCCCCCACCCAATCACTCACCTACCAACAATCTGTACCAATCATGAGGCACACCTCCTATTCCTTGCTTTACCTCACCACCTTGGAAGAGACGGTGCTGTCCATTCTTACATACGAATATACGAATTAGGAGCAGGAATAGGCCACTCGGCCCCTCGAGCCTGCTCCGCCATTCAATAAGATCATGGCTGATCTGATTACTCCACATTCCCGCCTACCCCCGATAAACTTTCATCCCCTTGCTTATCAAGAATCTATCTACCTCTGCCTTAAAAATATTCAAAAACTCTGCTTCCACCACCCTCTGAGGAAGAGAGTTCCAAAGACTCACGGCCTGCTGTGAGAAAAAATTTCTCCTCATCTCTTTCTTAAATGGGTGACCCCTTATTTTTAAACAGTGACCCCTAGTTCTAGATTCTCCCACTGCAAGTTCCTCTCCAGCCCAGAGGCAGGGGCATGGCTGAGCCCTTGGCCAGCGCCGCTGCTGAAAGGATACAAGATGCTGGTATCCTCATACGTTATCGTATGCACCTCTTGCTTTTCCAACCTCCAGTCACCACAACTCCACCCTTGTACCTTCCTCATTTCACACCCCCAAGAAATGCCTAACCAGTGGTTGACCAAGAAGAGGGAGAGGAGAGTGAAGATAAAGAGGAAACACCATCACTCGATTTGACACTCCCAGCCACCAGCTCCTCAAGGTCAACCAGCAAGGCCATTTGCAGTGTCCCCCACTGAAAGTCAGCAGCCATGCTGCAGCCACTGGGGTAGCACTGCGTGACATCAGTAGGATAGCCAAAGTCACACGCAAGACAGTCACAAAGGGAATGCATAAGGATGATGAGTTGATTTCTTGATGTCATATTGGATAGATAGATGCATAAAGTTGGATTGGAATGTTTGCTTTGTGGTGGCTTTTATTTCAGCATCGTGGCCAAGAGGACATTGTGTTGGTCAGTAACAGAGGGAAGGTAAGGTGTGGGATAAATGTTGAAAGGGGAATTGGGGTTGTGGTCACTGGGACCGCAGGCGGATCATTCCATCCTGGATAACCCAGCCAGAAAGGGGCTGTCTGGGTTGCATCCTTCCTTCTGCTTCCTCCTCTTCGGCTTCTTCCTCTTCTGTGTCTTCCTCTTCCCTCTGCGAGCAAATGCTGTAAATCTGAAATGACAGCATAAAATGCTGGAATACTCAGCAGGTCAGGCAGCATCTCGACCTGAGACGTGAACTCTGTTTCACTCTCGACAGATGTTGAGTATTTGCAGCATTTACTGTCTTCTCAGAGGCCTTCCTTTACCATCCGAAGCCTTGCAAGCATCCAGCAGCAGTCCATACACACTTAAAAAACTTTTAACATATATTACAGCAAGCCACTACTTCAATAAAATAAAGAAATCCAGTCCAAAAGCTTAAATGCAATCTTACCTGAAAGATGTGTGTGTCCCTTTAAGAAGTGCTGAAAGCGTCTGTCAGTCTACTGAACGCCAGGTTTACATGGCAAGCTTAGGACCCAGCGCTGACTCAGCGCTGAGGTCCAAGTTCACCAAGGTGACATTAGTCAGCTTTGCATGCCGACTTACGTCACTCTCTCCCTAATTTAAATTTCCACGGCCATTGCTTTTACCGACAGCGCTGCCGGCCCTCGGAAAATTTTGGACACTGCGGGACCCGCTACCAGCTGGTGAAAGAGTGGCGGCCGCCGTGTTTTTGCAAAATTTTGCTGGTAACGGGTGGCGTAAAGCATCCAAATGTTTCGCCCCAAGTTTTTAAAATTTTTTCTCAGGATGTGGGTGATGCTGGCAAAGCTGCATTTGTCCATTCCTAGTTGCCCTAAGAAGGTGATGGTGGGCCACCTCTATGAGCCGCTGCAGTCTTTGTGCGGAAGGTGTTCCCACAGTGGTGTTAGTTAGACAATTCCAAGATATTGACCCAGTAATGTTGAAGGAACAGCCATATATGGCTGAGTCAGGATAGTGTGTGACGTGGAGGAGAACTTGGAGGTGATGGTGTTCCCATGACATTGTTGTGCTTGGCCAAAAGAAAAGTACAAACAAAACTGAACAAAAGGATTTAAAAAAATGCAAAAACATAAATTGAACTTGCAGCTGTCCCTTTTAGTAACTTTGCATTGAAAGATACAGCCAAGCGTCCCTAGCCACCCAAGTTACAGGTACAAAGGGTGTGGAGATCTAAATAAAATCTCTTCTACCTCACAATATTGTAATCAAGCTTCTATTTCTTTCTGGCAGGAATTTTCCAGGCCTGGCATTGCACCCACCAGAAGCATGTCAGGCAGATTATGCCCCTATTGCACAGCAGTTAAGTGTCAGCTTGACTCCTTTGTTAACAGTGCCATCTCTGAATCAGAAGGTCCAGGGTTCAAGTCCCAGTTCAGGATTTGAGTACAGGACAGAGCCAGGAGGACGCAAAGATTGTCCTGGAGATGGACATCTTGCTCCTAAGCCCCCCACTCAGATTCTCTGGTCTGAAGCGAGTCCCAGAGCAAGCCTCGCTGCCAGATTTTTGGGGCACCCCTGCATTTGCGCGCCCCATTGACGAACGCAGCAGAAAGTGATGCAGGATGGCCAGGAATGTTTTGTCCAACCTCGTTTCAATGTGAACACTGAGTCAGTGCAGGCACAGGCCCAATAACACCCACTTAGGAAACTCTGGAATTCCAAGGGCAAAGCAGTGGAAGTCAAAACCTGATGTAATGGGTCTGCACCCGCTTTTTCTCTTTGGTGACTGTTCCATGGGCACAGTGATTACCAAAGCTGGCATTCATATCTTGTTTTAAAATAGACATCCTAAAACATAATATGCAAACTTTTAAACAAGATAATACTTCAGGGATGAGAGGCTAAGAAAGAATGGGAGTAGGCAATGCTTGTTTCTGCTTAATAATGGTTACGCTATCTCACCCGTAACCAGGAGTATCAATATTGTGTTCGGTCTGCATGATACTCCAGACCCACAGCAATGTGGTTGACTCTTAACTGCTCTCTGAAATGGCCTAGCAAGCCACTCAGTTGTAACTAACCGCTACAAAACATAATAAGAATGAAACCGGACGGGCCACACGGCATCGACCTCGGCACCAGCTACGGACATGGCAACGGCACACCCAGCCCAGTCGACCCAGCAAAGTTCACTTCACCAACATCTGGGGACTTCTGCCAAAATTGGGAGAGCTGTTCCACAGACTAGTCAAACAACAGCCTGACATTGTCATACTCACAGAATCATACCTTTCAGCCAATGTCCCAAACTCCTCCATCACCATCCCTGGGTATGTCCTGTCCCACTGGCAGGACAGACCCACCAGGAGTGGAGGCACAGTGGTATACAGTCGGGAAGGAGTGGCCCTGGGAATCCTCAACATTGACTCCGGACGCCATGAAGTCTCATGGCTTCAGGTCAAGCATGGGCAAGGAAACCTCCTGCTGATTACTACCTACCGACCTCCCTCAGCTGATGAATCAGTACTACTCCATGTTGAACACCACTTGGAAGAAGCACTGAGAGTAGCAAGGGCACAGAATGTATTCTGGATGGGGGACTTCAATGATCATCACCAAGAGTGGCTCGGTAGCACCACTACTGGCCGAGCTGGCCAAGTCCTGAAGGACATAACTACCAGTCTGGGCCTGCGACAGGTGGTGAGAGAACCAACACGAGGGAAAAACCTACTTGACCTCGTCCTCACCAATCTGCCTGTCGCAGATGCATCTGTCCATGATAGTATTGGTAGCAGTGACCACCGCACAGTCATTGTGGAGACGAAGTCCCGTCTTCACACAGAGGACATCCTCCATCGTATTGTGTGGCACTACCACTGTGCTAAATGGGACAGATTCAGAACAGATCTAACAGCTCAAAACTGGGCATCCATGAGGCGCTATGGGCCATCAGCAGCAGCAGAAATGTATTCCACCACAATCTGTAACCTCATGGCCCGGCATATCCCTCACTCTACCATTACCACCAAGCCAGGGGACCAACCCTGGTTCAATAAGGAGTGTAGAAGAGCATGCCAGGAGCAGCAGCAGGCGTACCTAAAAATGAGGTGGCAACCTGGGGAAGCTGCAACACAGGACTACATGCATGCTAAAAAGTGGAAGCAGCATGCTATAGACAGGGATAAGTGACTCCACAGTCAACAGATCAGATCAAAGCTCTGCAGTCCTGCCACATCCAGTCGTGAATGGTGGTGGACCATTAAACAACAATGATGGTGGAGCCCAGCACGTGAGTGCAAAAGACAATGCAA
This sequence comes from Squalus acanthias, assembly GCA_030390025.1. Classification (NCBI taxonomy): domain Eukaryota; kingdom Metazoa; phylum Chordata; class Chondrichthyes; order Squaliformes; family Squalidae; genus Squalus; species Squalus acanthias. The sequence continues at coordinate 101,258,102 of CM059429.1, forward strand.
CCATCTTCAGCCAGAAGTGCCGAGTGGATGATCCATATCGACCTACTCCTGAGGTCCCCACCATCACAGAAGCTAGTCTTCAGCCAATTCGATTCACTCCACGTGATATCAAGAAACGGCTGAGCGCACTGGATACAGCAAAGGCTGTGGGCCCCGACAACATCCCAGCTATCGTGCTGAAGACTTGTGCTCCAGAACTAGCCGCGCCTCTAGCCAAGCTGTTCCAGTATAGCTACAACACTGGCATCTAACCGACAATGTGGAAAACTGCCCAGGTATGTCCTGTCCACAAAAAGCAGGACAAATCCAACCCGGCCAATTACCGCCCCATCAGTCTACTCTCAATCATCAGCAAAGTGATGGAAGGTGTCATCGACAGTGCTATCAGGCGGCACTTACTCACCAAAAACCTGCTCACTGATGCCCAGTTTGGGTTCCGCCAAGACCACTCGGCTCCCGACCTCATTACAGCCTTGGGCCTAAACATGGACAAAGGAGCTGAATTCCAGAGGTGAGGTGAGAGTGACTGCCCTTGACATCAAGGCAGCATTTGGCCGAGCAATGCTGATGAGTTTGAAAGGAATGGCTTGGGTATTGTAGGGAATCTTTATGTCTTTGATGTGGGGTGGTGCCAACCTGGCGTATCATGTGGCAGCCAGGGTGTACAGCGTCAAGTGAAGTAAATGTGCCCATGGTGAGGCCATCCCTGGTGTCCCAGGCAGCAATGTGGTCGGGTGCTGATGCCCTGTGTCCTGTGCAGCATCAGGTGATTGCAGAGATGTTTGGTGTTGTTGGTGGTCTTGCTGGTGTGCCTGGTGATGCTGGTGTTGGGGCTGATCGTGGTCAGATTCTGAGGACCAAGGTGAGAGAGTATACAGTGCACCCCTGCTGATGGAATAGATGGCAGGTGAAGTAGAGATGACAGAAGCGATCTGTCAATGGTGGGAGAGGTAATGAGGTCAGACTGGATGGAATAAAAACAGAAAATGCTGGAGAAACTCAGCAGGTCAGGCAGCATCTGTGAAGAGAGAAACAGAGTTAACGTTTCAGGTCGATGACCTTTCGTCAGAACTGGAAAAAAGCAGGAAATGGAACAGATTTTTAAGCAAGTGTAGAGGCTGGGAAAGGGGGGAGGGGATGAAAGAACAAAAGGGAAGGTCTGTGATAGGATAGAAGGCAGGAGAGGTTAAGAGACATTAAGAGATATTCAAGGCAAAATGAGATGGTAATGGGACAGGTTAAGAAACAAAGGATGGCTCTAGATGAAGTGTAAATTGCGCTGGCAGAATGAAAGACAGCTGCCATGTGGGGGAAAAGAAAAAAAAGACAGAAAAAGAGTGTGGATAAAAAAATATATATATATATATATGATAGGGGCCGAGGTTATGATCTGAAATTGTTGAACTCTATGTTGAGTTCAGAGGACTGTAAAGTGCCAGACTGGATGAAGACTTGTGTCAAGACTTGCAGCATCCTGAATCTGTAATAGAATGCTGGTACTTAAGGGAAGATATTTGAATCAGCTGGGATCTTTGAGTTGACATTTGAAGCCTTCAACTCATCAGCTGATTCAATGGTAAGTGACCTCCCGCCTCAGCTTCACTGACGAGGTCTAGGCACAACAGGAAACCCGTGGGAGACCTGTGAAAGTTAAAAAGCTGGGAAAAACAAGCATTGTTAAGTGGCTGTAAAGAAGCCACTAATGATTTGAATTGGGTCCCCCGCCGCTGCCTGTCGGGTTTGCTCAGCGCTGGCAGACCCGACATCGGGAAATGCAGGTGTGCGCGGTGTTGACAGCGGGATCCCGTCCTGCTGTCAATCATTTTAAATTTCACAGCTGACCCACCACCAATCAGGTCCGCTGAGCGCCGGCAAAATCGCGGCTATTAGTTTTCCTCACTCATTGGGGTTCATTTTGACTGTGGGCGGTAGTGTAAAATGGGCGATAGTGAATCAGAAGCCCATTTTACATCTCTCCCGACTCTCATTTCTATTGCATCCCCCCAATGCATGGCTTGTTCAAAGCCAGAGACAGGAATCAACCACACAGTGGTGTCTCAACCTTTTCAAGAATTCACCATCTTGAAATTTCATGAATTACATAGGATTACATAGAATAGACAGCACAGAAACAGACCATTCCGCCCAACCAGTCTATGCCGGCGTTTATGCTCCACTAGAGCAAAAGGGATTAACTACGGCTATGAACCTGGAACAACGTTATTGCGCTAGATTCGGACCGTCAGTAATTTTTATAAACATTAGCAATCTAGCTGTTAATTCTTCTTTGGATGGCATTGACACCAATTTGTTCATTCTGATCCACGTTTAACACAGCAGTAAATTTTCTAGGCCAGTGGACTGAATCAAACCAACACAACTATAGCTGCCTTTTTAATACTTGAGGGAATTTGCAATAAAAATGGGTGCACATCACATAGTAATCTATGCAGTGGCATCATGTATCAGGAATGAGCAGCTATCCCATCTTTTTACATGGTTCATTATAACAGTGGATTATTCTGAACGTATGTGGACGCAATTGATGTGGAGGATGTCATTTCTCTGTACTAACTGGCATAAGTCAGGTCACCCTCCACATGAATATCTTGGTGTTAGCATGATCCATGGGATAAAAAGGTGTCACCTGTGACTGAGCATCTAGAACCTTAAGCAACACAATGAAGGTTTCTGATCTGTGCATGAAATAAGATTAAAAACTGACATGGAAGGAGAAAAGATGACACTAGAGATGCATGTTAGCAAAATTAAGCTGCTTACTACAAAGGCAAGATAAACATTGTGCATAAAGTAAATATTCACTCGCACTTTCAAACCAGCACAATTATCAGTATAGTTACTGTTACTAAAGCCTTATTAACAAACTCTGAATAAAACGATTTTAAAAAATAACAAAATATAACTAGACATTTTCCTGTAGATTATTTGCAATGTCACAGTAATGCTGGTCAGTACAGAAGCGACAAGGTAAATTGATGATTAAGAAACAGATAACTGTTGCGGCATTGCATAATATGTGTTCTTCAAATATACAAATTTGTTCTGTTCAAAGATCTATAGCTTGTTGGCTGCTGAACTTTGCAGGCACCCAGCACTAGAAGGATGCACCAGAGAGAACTCTGCATTGCGTAAACACCCCAGTCACAGGAGGGCTGGATGCTGGTAGCAGAACTCCCACAGAAAAGCTTTCAGAAAACTCGAGAGAACCTGGAATGGTATCATGCTGAAACACCGTGAGGAAGTGTTGCTGTTCTCATACAAGTGTAATGACTTCAGTGATGAGAGAGTCAATCTGTTCCACCAACTGTGCTCTTCCCAAATTGTAAAATATTCAGCAACATGGCCATGTTATTGTGTTTATAAGTGTTACCAGACTATGTACCACCGCAGATGTTAATTCATTATTGAGTAAGCTGGCTCCTGGGTTGCCAGCTCCCTACTCAGTTCCACGTCTTTCCAATTCCATCCATGGCTATCCATTGCCATCCTTTCCCCCTTTTCTCTCCCCCACTGTGTAGGACCATCTGTCCCTAACAGTGGATCTATTTAGCTCAGTCTACAAATTCAAGCCAGCAGTATTGCTATCTGAATAGACTGCATTGCCCATCGCCCGACCCAGCTTGTTCGGTGTTTTTACCTGTGCTCTTTTCAATGGCTAGGACTTTGCTCACATATGATTTCTGGACTCCATTGCCATCAAGACTGAACTGCTCTACTGGACTATACTATATATCTCAGCTACCATGATTCTGCTCTGCCACACAAGCTCAAGTTTAAGTATACATGTTATAGCCTACAGTGTCCACCACATACCAGCTGCTGTTACCTACTGGGATTCTGAACTGTGCTCCAGTGCACTGCGGCTGTCTTGGGTCCTGCGCAGAAATCTACTTTCTTCTGGACCCCAAGAACAATCTCTGCTGGCTCACGGTCGAACCTCAGCTCCACCTCAGCCCTCTGTATCCACTGGTTTTTCATTTTATTTTCCCTTTATATAGAGCCAGGAGAAGAAGAAGTGTTTCTCTCAGTCCCACAGCATTCCCGGTCCTCTCAGTCCCACAGCATTCCCAGTCCTCCCAGTCACACAGCATTCCCGGTCCTCCCAGTCCCACAGCATTCCCTGTCCTCCCAGTCCCACAGCATTCCCGGTCCTACCAGTCCCACAGCATTCCCGGTCCTCCCAGTCCCACAGCATTCCAGCTCCTCCCAGTCACACAGCATTCCCGGTCCTCCCAGTCCCACAGCATTCCCGGTCCTACCAGTTCCACAGCATTCCAGCTCCTCCCAGTCCCACAGCATTCCCGCTCCTCCCAGTTCCACAGCATTCCAGCTCCTCCCAGTCCCACAGCATTCCCGCTCCTCCCAGTTCCACCTCACTCCTGTTCCTCTCGGTTCCACAGCATTCCCGCTCCTCCCAGTTCCACAGCATTCCATCTCCTCCCGTTCCACAGCATTCCCGCTCCTCCCAGTTCCACAGCATTCCATCTCCTCCCAGTTCCACAGCATTCCCGCTCCTCCCAGTTCCACAGCATTCCTGCTCCTCCCAGTTCCACAGCATTCCCGCTCCTCCCAGTTCCACAGCATTCCCGCTCCTCCCAGTTCCACAGCATTCCCGCTCCTCCCAGTTCCACAGCATTCCCGCTCCTCCCAGTTCCACATGAAGGTAAAATAAAATCAAAAACTTATCCTTTTGTCGATGGCTGCTGCCTACCTGCAATTGCCCCCTCCCATTCTCCTGCACCCCCCACCCAGAATTTATCTGAGGGCAGTGCCCAAATTGGCCCTAGACAAAAACCAGCATAAGGAATTGCACATGAGCCTGATTCTGTCCTCAGCTGGCATGCCCTTGCTGGGTAGCGATCAGGAATGGGAACCCCAGCCAATTTGTCCCTTCCTAACCCAGGAATGCTGAGGCCAATTGCCGTGTCCCTGCCACCATCCTGAGATCAACTGACTCAGTACATCCTCTAGCATCAAGCCTGGGACCTCTTGGTCTCTTGGCCCTCTGATAAATCAGCTCTTACACTTTTTAACCAAGAGAGCCCAAGCCTCATGACTCAGAGGCGAGTGTGCTACCAACTGCGCCACGGCTGACACTGCAATATTTTGCTTAACAATAAATTCACGACTCTGTCTTCAATGATCAGGGACGAATTTTAGAATGCACGTTCAAGGGTGCAAATCATAAGCACGCTTCCAAGGATTTTCTGCCCAATTTCCAGACGCACTCCAGGGTAAGTGAGATTCCACGCCGGAAATGTGCATTTGGAAAATCGTCCCTTTAGGGGACAGGCAGATTTCCTTGTTTTTCTTCATGGCAAGTCAAATGCCGCACAGGAGGGTTAAACCATGAAACTTTAATTTTAATCGCAGTATGTTGCGAAGTGCTGGTGGTGTGCCTCTCTTGCTTTGATGCGGAGATGCCGGTGTCGGACTGGGGTGGACAAATGTGAGAAGTCGCACAACACCAGGTTATAGTCCAACAGCTTTATTTGAAATCACAAGCTTTCGGAGCGCTGCTCCTTCGTCAGGTGAAGTGAAGAGATGTATATAGGCACAGCATATATAGTCAGAGAACACTGCCAGATGATTACAGTTAATCTTTCTAACTGCCCTTTATCACACCTCGGCAGAGAGACAATCGCGGCAATCCAAGGTGTGGATGGTGTCCAAACAGGTCAGTCAGGAAAACATTACATCAAAGACAATGAGGTGGGGGTCACAAGGGGTCAAATGTGGCAGATGCTGGTGTCTGTATGGAAAACAAAAAACTTTTTTGCTGGAAATCACAGCAGGCCCGGCCGCATCTGTGTAGAGAGAACAAGCCAACGACGGCTCGCTTTAAGCCGAGGTTTGCAGCTGGTCACAGTGTCAGCTGACTGCAGAGTTGGCACATGCTCTGCTGTTGAAACTGCTTTTAAACAGTGCCACTGAGCTGAGCACTTGGCAACTGCACAGCCAGCTGTTACAGTCTTATAGTGACCAGTTGGAAACCTGCTAAAAGGGGCGGAACACAGGCATCTTAAAAGTTGCTGCTGATTAAGGGAAAAACTGACTGGGACTGTGAGAAAAAACATGCCCACAACTGCTTGCAATCTTAGCCATCTACCTTGTAGTCGCCCTGTGATCTTTGGCAATTTTTTGGTGCATCAAATTATTAGCCATAACTATTATAGTTGATCTCTGGCAGCATTGCTCAAGGACAAAAATGAGAAAAAAGATGGTGTTACTCTCTGTAACAGTGCTGCTAATTGTCGCTCACTTGGGTGTTTGATCAGGCAGTCTGGAAGCAGCATGTTAATGAAGCCCGGTTGTTAAAATCGGGCCGAGCCTCTCCCGGATGGGCCGGCCACGTTCCTGCACTGCCCATCCCCCAGGGATCGGCGACCACCCCCCACAGGATCTGGGCAGACTCCTTACCTGCTCCTGGTGCTGCAGCCTCCTCCGGAGCATTCCCCGCCCGACAGGGAGCCAAGCCTGTCAATCAGGCTGGCTTCCAGGCGGGTAATCTGCTTCAAAACTGCACAGCGTGCGGGGAAATCTGGACTTCCGGGTTACCCAAGCAAACTCCTCCCCGCCCCACACTCACAAAACCAAGATCGGGGCCTTCATGGCTAGCTTGGAGACAAGGGATACCCACTTCAAACTTGGCTCATGACACCTGTGAGAAACCCCACCAATGAGGCGCAGGAGCGCTGCAGCGAGAGCCACATGACCACCAGGTGTGTCATCGAGAAAGCCATTGGAATGTTGAAGATGCACTTCGGGAGCTTGGATAGGTCTGGAGGCGCCCTTGAGTACTCACAGCCAGGGTGTCCAGAATGATAGTGCTGTGCTGCGTCCTGCACAACATCGTGCAGCAGTGAGGACGAAGGGACTCATCACTCATCTTCGGATGAGGTGATTATAGTGGAGGAGGAGGAAGAATATGAAGATGGGGCACCCATCGCCAGACCAGCCATGTACATTGCTGCCCAGGATGCCAGGGATGCCTTAATGGCTCAAAGGTTCAGCTAGTGTTGACTCACACAGGAAAACATCACAAATGAAATCTTCCAGTCTATTCACACCACCAGCACCAACAACCCCCTCCCACCACCTCCCTTTACAATAAACTGTCCTTCAACCATGCATACACCCAATGGGTCCCGTCATGTATTGATATTCATCATGAAACAAGTGAAGGGGCGAGTTGACACTCAGGAAGCAATAATGGGCAAGTCATGGAAGTGGTGCGAATCAATACATTTTATGTGTCCTTATAATAAAAAGGAAACTTAACAACGTAACATTTTGTCAAACACCCATGTGCATACTCTCGGTGAATTACGATTTCTTGAACTTACAATTCCTATTGCTTCTACGTGGTGCACCCAGTGTGGCTTTAGCAGAGGTGGAGGCAGCGGTTCAGATCCCTGCTCTGACTCCTGAGATGCTTTTGGTCTATACCCTCTGGGTTCTGGAGCCCCTGAGGGCCTCGCCAAAGACTACCCTTGTGCAGGAGCAGACTTGGCCATCGGGAGGTGAACCAGCATGTCGGGTATTGGCTGAGGGGATGAGGGGGCAATGGGTGAGAACGGAAGCACATTGAGTGGAGTTCCCACTTCCATGTCTCCTTTCATCTTAATCCCTCTCCTGGGCCAGCGCTACATCACTCCTACCACCTTGCTGGAGACCAGCTTGGTGAAGATCAGTGACATAAGAACATAGAATATAACATAAGACGTAGGAGTAGGAGTAGGTTATTTGGCCCCTCGATCCTGCTCCGCCATTCAATAAGATCATGGCTGATCTGATCTTGGCCTCAACTCCACTTCCCTGCCCACTCCCCATAACCCTTGACTCCCTTACCGTTCAAAAATCTGTCTATCTCCACCTTAAATATATTTAATACATGTTGTAAGGCCATGGATCTTGGCCAAGCTGGTCTGCAGCGGAGTGTTTAAGGCAGCAGACAAGTCAACATCCAAAGTCTGCACGACTCTGGTCATGGCCTGCTTGAACTCATCTGAGAGCCGTGCTTGAAGCTCCATGGAGGCGGCCTCTCTCTCCATAGCAGACAATCTCGCAATTACCTGTACCATCAATCCACTTGCAATCAAGTTGGACTCCTCCACCCTCTCTGCTATTGTGGAAGGTATGCGTGGCACGTCTGTCAGAACCTGACGAAGGTGCTGATGCACCTCTAGTATTCTCCTTCTCAATGGGTTCAGCATCTGTGTCCAGATGAGCAGAGCTTGAAGAGGATTGTGACCCCCGATGCCACCAGTGTCTGCTCGTGCTCACTTGCGAATTGTAAATCACCAGGTGAAAACTCAACTAACTCTCTAAGTGGATCCACCAAAGTGGGAGTATTTGCGCTGGTGCATGGCTGTACATCGTGTGATGGTGCACCCTCAGAAGGAATGAGGTCCTCTGAGGAATCACCCTCATGCATGTCCTGCAGCACATGTTGTACACGTGAATGCCCTGAAAGACAAAAGGGAAATTAATTAGTCGTGGCAAAGTCATGATCTTGACAATCACCATACTCAGTCTTCTCATAGTTCAGTCATTGATGAAGTAAAGTCATCATATGCGTGTCAGAGATATTTGTAATTCTGTCACCAGCTATCTCCGAGCTCCCTGTCTTTGCATCTCCGACTGAGAGGGACGCGGATGTGCCACTTATTTCCAGAGGCTCCTCTGCATCAGTGAGCTGGACTATTTCTGGCGGTCCACTCCAGTCCTCTCCCTTGCGTTTTCTGCTCTCTTCCCTACAAGAGGCAAAGAAACAGACCTGTGAGTGGGTCAAGGTGAGATATTCACCCGATGGATGTAGTTCATTTGGTGAGGGTTACTATGAGACACATGCATCACCTTGGGGTGAATCCTCAGGGGTTCCAAAACCCAGGGGTCGTAGGGCAAAAGCAGCTCAGGAGTCGGGGTAGGGATCCGAGCAGCCTGCCTGTACCTCTGCTGAAGCCACGGGGGTGCACCACGTAGAAGCGCTAAGGACTGAGGTGAGTGGCAACGGTGGATGGATACATGGGGAATGAGGACGTGCATAGAAAGTGAAGGCTGGGTGCTGGTGAAAGTTGAGTGGGTGTGAGGAGTGATGTCTTGGAGAATCTTAGCGAGACAGAGCGAAAGGTGAGGGGTTGGGAGGCGGGGATTGGAGGAGACTTAAATCACAGGATATATGTGAATCAGCAAATGGACTCACTTTTCCTGACCTGGTTCGGTTATTAAACCGCTTCCTGCACTGCATCCAAGACTGGGGCACTACGGTCCTGCAGCTCACCTCCTCAGCTAACTCCAACTGTGCCTTCCTGGTGAGAGCCACAGGTTTCTTCTTCCCATAGCTGGGGAAAAATCTGTCCCTCCTGCTCCTGCCTGCACCCAGCAGGAATTCCAGCGATGTGTCATTGTATTCATAGTAAACACCTCCTGGCTTTTCCATATTCCATTTCTACACTGTCCCTTTAAATAGCGGACTTGAGATCGCATCATGTGGGTGCGCATAATGCCCGCTGCGCAACTTAGAGATGCGAAACCCGGAAGTCAAAATTTATTGCCTCAATCAAGTTGAAACCGGGGAATGTGACTTGACTTCTGGGCTTCGCCCACGCAATTCCACCTCTGCGCTCGGAAACATCCTTCAGACTAATATCAGGGCCATGGAGTGAGAAAAGGCCATTCAGTCCATCAAAGTTGTCCACATGTAAAGATTACTTGACCGATCCTGCACGCCCAGCATAAAGCTGCAATAAAAGGGACTGTGGGTTGGAGATAGGGTACAATGCTGTAGCACTGATTCTCCAACCCACTCCCTTTGAATGCAGCTTCCTCCTGTGAGCACAGGATCAAGGAATTTACTCTATTGCAAGAGGATTTGAGTACAGGAGCAAGGATGTCTTACTACAGTTGTACAGGGCCTTGCTGAGATCACACCTGGAGTACTGTGTGCAGTTTTGTTCTCCTTACCTAAGAAAGGATATACTTGCCATAGAGGGAGTGCAGCGAAGGTTCACCAGACTGATTCCTGGGATGGCAGGACTGTCGTATGAGGAGAGATTGAATCGCCTAGGCCTGTATTCACTAGGGTTTAGAAGAATGAGAGGAGATCTCATGGAAACATATAAAATTCTGACAGGGCTAGACAGACTGGGTGCAGGGAGGATGTTTCCCCTGGCTGGGGGGGGTCTAGAACGAGGGGTCACAGTCTCAGGATACGGGGTAGGACATTTAGGACTGAGATGAGGAGACATTTCTTCACTCAGAGGGTGGTGAACCTGTGGAATTCTCTACCACAGACAGCAGTGGAGGCCAAGTCACTGAATATATTTCAGAAGGAGATAGATAGATTTCTAGACACAAAAGGCATCAAGGGGTACGGGGAGAGAGCAGGAATATGGTATTGAGATAGAGGATCAGCCATGATCATATTGAATGGCGGAGCAGGCTCGAAGGGCCGAATGGCCTACTCCTGCTCCTATTTTTCTATGTTTCTATGTTTCTACAATTTGGACTGAATTTAACCTCCTGGAAATTTCTAAACTAAAACTCTAAAACGTCTCCTGGCTACTGAAGGCAATCGATTGGAAACTGCTAGATATCAATTTACCATTGCAATCTGCATTATTCAAACATTACTGGGTGGAATTTCACAGATGATATTCCGATAGCCCCAAAAGGATTAAAAGCATCATGGTCCACAGGGAATTTGGTCACCTGTGTCAGGTGTGTAACAGCTGCGTATCATAGTATGGAACCCATTGATTTGACACGTTTGAACCAATTAACAGAATAATCTGCTGGCTGTTTGAAAGAATATGGACCAAAAGAAGATGTGATGAGGTACTCCAATAAAGGAGTAAAGGAGATTCCCTCGCAGGTATAGTCAATGTGCCACACTATTCAGTGAAATCAGCATCACAAAGGTAAGAATATCGCTATTAAAATTGCTATTACATTTATTAATGTTTATTGTGCCACTATTTAGATGCTGTAACATTTTAATTTTGTTATGACATCTAGGACTCAATAAAGCCTGCATAGCCAAATCATTTTTATATCTATATACAAATAATTGCAATTATAACTAAAAAATACTTATAACCTCCCTCCCTTACACTGATAGCTCCCACGGACTTTTCAGGGTTACTGGATATATAGGAGTGTACTTCAATATATTGGAGGGTGTTGCTGAACTATAAACATTTTTGATGTGCCCTGTCACATGCATTGCCTTGTTGATTGTAAAGGGCATTCTGGTTTGTAATATTTCTTTGTGCAATTTCATCAGCTAAAGTGCACCATGTTTCATTTTTTTTAATATAAACTGTGCACCATTTTGATGTGATTTATTATCTGGTTTTATTGAATGGAATTAAAATGCTGACAACTCCCATAGCAAGCTCACAGCAGCGACAGTCTGGGACATTGAATCATTTTGTGTGGGCAAGCTAAGTATTGGTCTGTGATGGGATCACAAGACAAATACAGATGAGGGAGGTTATTCAGCCCATCTTAACTCATCCATCCAGAATAAAAGACCTACACTCCCCTTTCCTCATATGTACAACATAGATCACAAGGTCAGTACTGTTACGAGATACCTTAGCAATAGACACATATACAATGGATAGGTACCCATGGGGAAAGTGGAAAATAAAATTAGCTTGGGTGCAATTACCAGCATTCACTGATCTCCTGTCTGAAAACTGTGAGCCATGAATGCAATGTCCCTATCCGTGCTGGCAGTGGGCAAGGATCTGTCAGGAGTTCACAATCAGAAAGCTTGCAGAATTGAACTTGTCTTCACTGGAGAGAAAACAATTGGAATGCAGATCTTTAAAACATTGGAAGATGCGGCTGCAGTGCTGGTACTAAAGTCATCCAATACTCTGTTGCTGGCATTGTCCCGGAGGCTCTCCTGATTGGCCGTCGATAATTCAGCGGGAGATGGCGGTAACCCTGTTTGAATGGGCTATCTAGGGTCTCTGCCGAAGTTTCAGCGGCCAATCAGAACATCTGAGGAAACTTCCAGCATATGAACAGGAGAAATGAGGAGAGAGGAGAAAAGGAGAATAATGACATGCCTAGCAGTATGACAGCTTGGCTCAGCTAGTAGTTCTCTTAGCTCTGGGTCTGAAGCTTGTGGGTTCAAGCTCCCACATCAGGACTTGTAATCTAGGCTGGTGGTGTCCAAACTGTGGTCTCAGGCTACGTGTGATCCATGAGCTCTGATGACTCATTCTCCTGCGGGCTGCTCCTGAAATGGAGTAGCAGTTTCAAATTTAGGTAGTTAGTTTGTAGCTTAACTTTTATGGGACTATAGCGTGCTTTTATTTGTTTTACCTGTGGCTCAGTGGATAGCACTCTTGCCTCTGAGTCATGAAGGTTATGGGTTCAAGTTCCACTCCAGAGACATGAGCACGGAATCTAGACTGACACTCCAGTGCAGTACTGAGGGAGTACTGCATTGTCAACAATGTTCCCTCTAAATTTTTTGGGGGCTGCGTGGCCCATTCAAACTTTTGCGCATGCGCGGTTTTTCCATTGAGAAACTGGCAAGCGGCCTGCACGGGAGCTTCAGACAGCTGCGCAGTTAAACAGGAACATTGATTGTCAGAGGTGCTATTTTTCAGATGAGGCCCTAAACTGAGGTCCCGTCTGCCCTTTCAGGTGGACGTAAAAGATGGTACTATTTTGAAGAAGGGCAGGAGAGTTTTCGCCAGTGTCCTGGCTAATATTTATCCCTCAACTAACATCACTAAATAGATTATCTGGTCATTTATCACAGTGCTGTTTGTGGGAGCTTGCTGTGTGCAAATTGGCTGCCACGTTTCCTACATTACAACAGTGACTACACTTCGCAAGCACTTCATTGGCTGTTGTCGTGAAAGACACTATAGAAATGCAATTCTTTCTTTCTTTAATTATACAGAATTATTTTTTATCCGGGTGTCGGGGCATTGTTCTTTCATATCTATTTCATGAACTCAGAACTTAGCATTGTCACTCTTTTACAGGGTCCTTGGGGTTCAATGACATGCAGTTAAGTGGCCGACAAAGACAAAAAGTTTGGACATCATGATCTAAGTTTATTATCTAGTAAAGCTTCGAGGGAGTGCTGCATTGTTGGAGGTGCCATCCTTCTGATAAGATGTTAAATCTATTTAGGGGGACATTAAGGATCCATGGCACAGTTTGAAAAAGAACAGGGAGTTCTCACAATATCCTCACCCACATTCCTCCCTCAACCAACACCATCAAAGAGAAAGTTAACATCGCTAGTTCAGAAGGATGGCCATGTTTGCCTATATAACCGTCATTGCACTCCGAAAAGTAATTCATTGAGACTTGTAGATGACATAACAAGGTGCTACATTAATGAAAGTATTTCTGGTCTTTGCATAGATTTTTAGCAAAGCAGTCAACCAATCGCCATGGGTGACCACATTACTGAAAGTCTACATCATGAATAGAGAGGAGAGTGAATGTTAAGCATCTAATACCCATTAGCTGACTTTTTGTAATAGTGGTTAGATTTCTGATTCATGACTGATACCTCTTGTTCTGCCCTCCCCCCTGTGTTTTAGTCATTCCTATAAAGGAGCTTGCCTGCATGCCGTGCACCCATGAAGGGCTTCCACTCAAAATGTGAAATTCCCTTTGCTCCTTCTGGTGCCGATGCTTTTCCTGTATACCTGCTCTGTGTTTCCAGAATTCAGTTTTTTGTTCAGACTTCCATCATCTGCATTTTTATCTTTCTAACTCCACAAAACACTGTGGTTCTGGTCCCGTGTAGGTCATGAGATTATTATCCATAGAGTTCAATAAACCAGGTTGAATATAGATTGTTGATATCCTGGAGTTCTTGCCTGATTTCCTCCAGGGTTAGTATGACATTTCACACTTATACCCATGGCTATTTAACTCCCTCAGGATATATCAGTCAGGGAGTCTAATTAGGGAGAGTAAATTGCACATGTTTTGATGAATGCAGAAAATTTAAAGACCTTGGGCTAGAAATTCATGTGTTGAGCGCCACGCTATAACGCCATGAAATGGGGCTTATTCATTGAGCAGTGTGTGAGGCTAATGGTGCAGTTGGTAGAAGATGTCTTTTGAAGATGCATTCACTGACCTTGACCAGTGGTCTGAGGTCATGACACTTCTTTGAGCACTGGAGTCAGGTGATGGGGACGACACTGCTGGCACTGACAGCCTCTGTGATGTACTCCCACATCATTCTTTCTGGAGAGCCTCCTGGCCCCTGTGGGTAGAGGGTCTGTCTTGCAGTGTTGACCCCCTGCACAAAGATGGAGTGCTGCATGCGAGACCCTGGGTACCCCTTCCCTGGCTTGCTGAGCCAGTTGTGTTAGTGCTGAGGTAGTTTTCCCATTTGTTGAGGTTAAGAAGGAAATTCACTTTAAGAGCTGAGTATTCACATTTGGAACTTCTCTAAATATTGAATATTTCTTAAAAGGCAGAACGGGCTGAAAAATTTATTGATTCACTGCATTTTATTTTGTATTGCTTCAGTGTGCGTGGCCCCTTTAATTCTCAGACCTCTTCATTGCCCACAATTCCCTGCGAGCTCCACAGCTTCACTCACAGAGGCTGTGGGAAGCTGCAACGCCGGACCCGGAGAGAAACTTCTTCCCGGATCCCTCCAGTAAGGCCACCAGGAGGGCGTTGCCTGGAAGGTGAGCGCTGTGCCACCTATCTCCAAGCCCCCCAGACCAATTTCACTCGGTTAGCGCTGCGGCCATTTCCAGCGGCCGTTAATTGCAGTCGCCAATGACACCACAACTTTGCTGGCGAACACAAATTTTTCCCCCCTTTTCTCTTCTGTGTTTTCTTTTTTAATGCAAACTGATAGCAGGACTTGTCAATACAAGCACCAAATTGGCAAACGCCTAAAGATGAATGATATTTTCCCCCATCAGTGGTGTATATATCTAATCCATTCCCTTCCAATGCAGTAAATACTCTATCAAAGGGGGTAATTTGAACTGCCAAAAACAGGTGGCTTTAGGTTGAATGGAAAGTTAAAATATTCGCTGATGACTGCTCAGTGTTCAGTTCCATTCGCAACTCCTCAGATAATGAAGCAGTCCATGCCCGCATGCAACAAGACCTGGACAACGTTCAGGCTTGGGCTGATAAGTGGCAGGTAACATTCGTGCCACACAAGTGCCAGGCAATGACTATATCCAACAGGAGAAAGTCTAACCACTGTCCCATGACATTCAATGGCATTACCATCGTCAAATCCCCCACCATCAACAACCTGAGGGGTCGCCATTGACAAGAAATTAACTGGACCAGCCGCATAAATACTGTGGCAACAAGAGCAGGTCAGAGGCTGGGTATTCTGCGGCGAGTGTCTCACCTCCTGACTCCCCAAAGCTTCTCCACCATCTACAAAGTACAAGTCAGGAGTGTGATGAAATACTCTGCACTTGCTTGGATGAATGCAACTCCAACAACACTCAAGAAGCTCGACACCATCCAGGACAAAGCAGCCCGCTTGATTGGCACCCCATCCACCACCTTAAACATTCACTCCCTCCACCGTCAGCGCACCATGGCTGCAGTGTGTACCATCTACAAGACGCACTGCAGCAACTCGCCAAGGCTTCTTCGGCAGCACCTCCCAAACCCGTGACCTTTATCACCCAGAAGGACAAGGGCAGCAGGCACATGGGAACGCCACCGCCTGCAAGGTCCCATCCAAGTCACACACCATCCTGACTTGGAAATATATTGGCGTTTCTTCATCGTCGCTGGGTCAAAATCCCTGAACTCCCTCCCTAACAGCACTGTGGGAGCACCTTCACCACACGGACTGCAGCGGCTCAAGAAGGCGGCTCACCACCACCTTCTCAAGGGCAACTAGGGATGGGCAATAAATGCTGGCCTCGCCAGCGACGCCCACATCCAGTGAATGAATGAATATAAAAGAACGGATGTCTTGGATCATTATCAAATCAGCACGGTTTTCAATGCATCGTTTCACAGATGTTATTTTGCTTCAGTGGAATACCCTATGTAAACAATGCAGCGTCAAGCGTTCATCACACTGCAGATGTGATCCCAGTTGGTTTGTGAGCTGTCATTCATATTTAAACACTGCAGCCCCAAAGATTTGTCGGGGTTCTGCCCAACTCCCACCGTACCTTCAGTGGGAGCCTGGGAAACGCCCTGAAAATCTGGCTGTGCAACGTCTCCACTGTTTCTGGGATTTTCTAGCCTGCCCTGTAAGGGACAGAACCTCCCTCTGCCCCTTACAAAGCAAGTGGCGTCAGGAGGTGGAGCCAGAGACTTCCACTTACACAGCTCATTCAGGATCCAATGTCGCACTGGAGGCTGATGCGTCAAGTCAGATGAGGGGCATGGGCTTCCAAATGGTGGCCGCGGGTCTCACTGGGTGTCTAGGCCAGGGAATTGGCTTGGACCCCAAAGAATTCCCCAAATTCTATTTTTAAAGAACATCAAGATCATCCACCTTACACAGGGGGGCCTATGGAAGACTGTATGGTGCCTGGGTGAGGTGTCCAGCGCAGCTCCTGCCCCCAACCAGGGAGGTATTGGAGTTTTTAGATGCCTGGTGCTGAAGATGTGGGGTCCACAGTGGCACTTTTGCCCGCCCGCCGCAGACAAATTAGGAGCCCTCCCAGTGACCCTGCAAACGCTTCCCACCGATTTGCGGGGCCAGTAGATTCCAAAGTATGAAATGAGTGTAATTGATCATCAGATATGTCATTTTCTATTATACTGTGAAAGCCCTTGAACACTTTCACCTAGCCAGTAAAAAAGTGGTAGGAACATGGTTATGACTCCAATAAAAGTGTCATAAAACCAGTCAATGGGGCAGATTTACCTCTTTTGCAGTTAAGTGTTAAATATTGCACATACAAGAAAATCGGGCAGGGAGGATCATGCACCCATAATGGAGCTCGCCTGGTTTTCCATCCATTAATTTAACTGAATGGAAAATTGGGCCTCGTGCCCCATTTCAATAATTCAGGTGAGCTGCCAGCACCTATTGCGCATCCACAGGTGGCTCACCCATTTCAGAAGATAAAATTTGGGCCACTTGCCTCGCGGACCACGGCCCTCAGGTAAGTGCCCGAGGGGAAGGGCAAGGGGAGGGGTGGTCCATTGCGGCCGGCAGTGGCTGTCAGGAGTGCTATGGAGGTGGGCGGAACACTCCTGCTCCTACTGGCTCTACATGATTAAAACATTTTTAAAACTTACCTTTTTTGGTAGTGGCTGCTGATACTTAGGCCACATCTGCACGAGGAAAGCCTGAGCGGAGCAGGCCTGACGCTTGCTGTGATCGGGGCAGCCCAATCTCTTAGAGGGGTCCTAAAACAGGCCGTGGGCCTCTCAGTGGTATATGTAAGCAGCCTTATTCTAGTTTTACCACCAATTTCTACCCCCTCTCAGCAGAAAATATCACCTGGGTTGGAGGCCTCAAAATCTCTCCCGTGTAGTCTAAGATGAATCGAGGTTAGAGGGCAGGCAATAATTGATCTAGGGAATGCAGACAGAATTCAGTCCCCATTTTAAAGTAATATATTCTGTCTTTTTATATTTTCATTATAAATCCCTATGTCCACATTTATAATACAAAGGGGTAAAAATTCACTTGGTTGCGCCTCCCGTTAGCGCCTTAAGAGGGCGCTAATGGGGCGTTAAGCCGCTAACGCCCGGGCGCAGCGCTGTTTGCGCCGCTCGAGAACTTAACTTGAGATTGTGCGGCGGCGCTAAAACTTACCGCTGCGACCACCTGCGCGCGCAGATTGTGACGTCATTCCATGGTGCAACGCCCTTGGGGCGCCCCGGAGCGGAAATTGAGTGGCGCCCCCTGCCTTACCGCCTGGCGCTTCCAACGACCAGAAGACTGGAACGTTATCAATCGGTGTGGGGCTGGGGGGGGGCGCTATTTAAAGGGGGCCTCTTCCTGTCTTTTTCTGTGGTCGACATTTATGCACCACTCGTTCTGAGAGAGAGAGAGAGATTCGGAGAGAGAGAGAGAGAGACTTCTACATTGACTCAACGCTTTGTGAGGTAGTTTTGCCTAGTTCATCCTAACTTTGTTGCTACTTTAGTTGCTGTACCTCATTACTTTTCTGGCAAAGAGAATATGGGGGCTGCAATGATTGGGGGCGTCGTCCTGCTCCAGCTGAATCGGAGGATACTGAGACGCAGACAGAGAGTGGCAATGATGGCCAGACGGAGGAGGGCCATCAGGCGCATGTACAGGAGAGCTTACCCTCCCAGGGTATATCGTGAACAGCTCTCCTACATCCATATGTCCGAGGAGCTGTGTTTGCGAAGGCTGCGATTCAGCAAGGAGGTGGTCACTGAGCTCTGCCACCTGCTGCAGCCAGATCTGCAGCCTCAGCTGAGGTCCAGGACGTCTCTGTCGGTGGCAGTGAAGGTCACAGTGGCTTTGAACTTCTACGCCACTGGCTCATTCCAAGCTGCTGTTGGGGACCTCGCCAATATCTCCCAGTTTGCGGTGCATCGCTGCATCCGGCAGGTCACCAATGCCCTCTTCAGAAGGAGACGAGACTTCATCTCTTTCCCTATGACCCAAGACAAGCAGCGTGAACGTGCTCTGGGCTTTGCGAGGGTAGCGGGCTTCCCCATGGTGCAGGGCGCCATTGACTGCACGCATGTGGCTTTGCGTGCTCCGCGAGAGAATGCAGAGGAATTCAGGAACAGAAAGGGGTTCCATTCCTTGAATGTGCAGTTGGTCTGTGACCACAGACAGGTGATACTCGCTGTCAATGCCCACTATCCGGGCAGCTGCCACGATGCTTTCATCCTGCGCCAGACTACTGTGGCAGAAGTTTTCGAGGCACCGCATCAGCCAGTTGGTTGGCTTCTGGGGGACAAGGGGTACGCATTGAGCACCTGGCTGATGACACCGCTCCGTATGCCAAACACCCCTGCTGAGCTGCGGTACAATGAAAGCCATCAAGCAACCAGGAACATTATTGAGCGCACAATCGGCGTGCTGAAACAACGGTTCTGCTGTCTGGACCATTCCGGAGGAGCCCTGCAGTACTCGACTGAGCAAGTTTCGAACTTCGTAGTCGTGTGCTGCATGTTGCACAACATGGCAATCCTCAGGACCCAGCCAATGCCACCAGGCCTTGTAGCAGTACCAGAGGAGGAGGAGGAAGAGGAGGAACAGGACGAGGATGATGATCATCAGCAGCACCAAGGCAGGAGGGCGGCCCACAATGGTCAAACTGCAAGGGCCGTCCGTCAACGACTAATAGCAAGCCGCTTCTAGGGCCCCTGCCATTGCTACAAACACTAATCAACCCAGCACGCAACCCCTAAGCCGGCCAAGGCACCAATAATTCCAACCACCAGCCATGTATATTTTGAATACAGAAACTTATTTATTTTACAAACTCTGTGTGTGTCAATTCCTCATGACAAACTCATAGAAATAAACACAAAAAAACAGTCAATAACATAACTGGTTCTCACAACCTGGAGATAATGTCCAAAACACGAAACAAAAGTTGGACCATGAACCTCGGCCTTTAAAAAAAAAAGGACCAGCATTTTGTCACACCTCCTACTTTTTGCCCTTCGAGGGTGATCTCCTTCCCTTGCGCACTTCCCCCCTTCTAACCCTACTGCTCCTCCGTAATGGGACCTCAGTGGCTGCAGCAAGGCTGGTGGAAGGCTGCTGCTCGTCAGACCCTGACACTGCAGATGCCCCTGAAGGACGGCCTCGACCACTTCTGGGCCTGGAGGGCCCGGCTGCAGACTGCACCAACTCTGCATGGGCGGCAGCAGTCTGTCCTACAGGCGGTGGCAAGTGCAGTGAAGAAGTGACAGTGTTGGCAGCAGGAATGCTGTCATCGTGAGAGAGGCCAGCAACTCCCTGCTCGCCCGACACACTGGCACTCCCACGGGGCAGCACTTCAGCATCCGGAGCAATTTGCCGGAGAACAGATTGCTGGCCTGCTGCGGCGCGGTGACAGCCCCGGGGACATGTGCACGAACCATCGAGGTTGGCAGCAGTCTGTGCTCGCGTGGCCTCCATCTGAGTCTGTATGAGAGCAGTCAGAGGTGGGATCACGGCAGCCAGTGACTGAATTGCAGCACTAAGCGTTAGTGTGGCATCCGCCTGTGCTACAGCGAAGTGCTCCACACTCCTTGCCAGTGACTCAATGCAATCGGGCACCCTTCCCACTGCACCCATGAGCTCAGTGTGCATGCCCACCGCCTGGGTGTTCATTTCTGCTATCAGCCGCTCCTCCTCTGCGTCCATTGCAGTAGGAGTGTCTGGCATACTCTCCCTCTGGGGAGAAGGCCCCCGTTCTTCCCTACCCCCCCATGGCGTTGCTGCAGCCCGCTGGGTCCTGGAGCTTCACCATCATCAGCCCCTTCCCCCCTGCTCCCCTCCGGGGAAGGCGTGTTCCCAGTGTGGGCATGGGCTTCCTCGGGAGAGGGTGGCACTGATGCTCTGGCTTCCTCTTCCTCCTCAGCTGCAGCATCACTCCCACTGGCAGCTTGAGGGCCCGTCTCCCCAGCTGGTGAATCACCATCTGAAAGCAGGGAGGTACAAGAGTGGCTTTAGCGTGAGGACAGGGTGGCAGTAAGGGAGGAATAAGTGCAGCGAGTTAGCAAGTTGGATTGAAAGTGTCAAAGGCTGGTATTGTGAGGGACAAGTGGAAGGACAGAGGACAAAAAGGTGATGACCTTACCATTGCTGTCCACAACGGGGTCGGCGTCTCCAGTGGCGACGGGACCGATCACCCGGCTTGCCACAATCCTGTGGACGCGCTCCTCCAGATCGCTGAGGGGTTGCAGCTGAAGCCGCCCTCCACCCGTCCGTTGCTGCTGTCTCCGATTATGAGCCAGCTTAGCCTGCAAGAAAAAGGACAGCATCTGAGTAAATATACAGCCATGGTCTTGCCTGATGTGCCTCCCATAGGTGAATAGCCCTTACAATATACAGCCATGGTCTTGCCTGATGTGCCTCCCATAGGTGAATAGCCCTTACAATATACAGCCATGGTCTTGCCTGATGTGCCTCCCATAGGTGAATAGCCCTTACTGTATGCAAAGTGTGGATTGTGTGTGTGTGTTTGATGAAAGGGCCATAGGTGTTGGATGAGTGTTGTGCATTGGGGTTTTAAGACCCTCTGGCCATAGAGTGAGGTTGAGATGGAGGGATGGAGAGGTATTGAGAAAAAGCCACTCACCCTGACGACCCGAGTGAGGTCGTTGAACTTTTCGCGGCATTGAACATGGGTCCTGGGCACCATGCCCCTGGAGGAGACGCTCTGAGCCACCTCCCTCCACACTCTTCTGAACTCGCGTGGCAAAGGCCTCCTGCCACTCTCCGGGAACAGCATGCATCGTCTGCGCTCCACTGCCTCAACCAGAGCATCCAAGGCCCGCTCGGTGAAGCGATGAGCGCGTTCTCTCACCCTCTCCATGCTTGGCAGCAAAATGGATTACAGGTCTCTCCAGGCTGAGATTCAAGGCTGCAATGAGCAGGGTGTGGCTGGGGAGCAAGTGGCCCCCCCCACTTTAAGAAGTGTCCGGCGCCAGTGTGTCTGTGTTCCCTCGCTAACTGGCAGCAGCTGCGCTGCGCTCGTGCGCTGAGTTAGCGCCTCACTCCTTGGCCTTTGCGCCTTAAGAGAGGTGTGCAGCGCCTACTTTAGCGCTCCACTCACCTCCCGGGGCGGTAAAAGTGAAGTTTCCTGTCAGTGCCGATAATTAGCGCCAGGCGCTAATATTTGCGTCCGGACGATTTTTGCGCCCCAAATGGGGCGCGACCTAATTTCTACCCCAAACTGTCTACGTAAACTTATATACTATAATTACACCCTCCTGCCAGTGATGGCATTGCAGCCTCCCCGCTGGGGGCAAGGGTGTAATTGTAGACTAATATGTTTTACATAAACCATTTGCATTATAAATGTGGACATAGGATAATGGAAATAGATGACAGAATGTGCACGCAATTGTAAGAGTTCTAATATACTGTAGATATGGGCCAGAGCGGGGGAGCGGGACTAATTGGACAGCTATCTCAAAGAGCCAGCACAGGCATGATGGGCCAAATGACCTCCATCTGTGCTGTCAGATTCTTTGAACTGGATTTTCATTGACCCGTGGAGTCGGGTTTGGAGGCGTGTGGGGGGTTAAAGTTGCAGATTCAGGGGTCCCGACCACATCCCGCCTCCAACCCGCCTCCATGGCAGTTTCGCTTGCGGCGGGTACCCGACCTGTGCTGAGACCCGACTCCCCGAGGCGGGAAGGGATAGTGACAATTAACTGCCTGTTAACAGGTAGTTTTTTGCCTAATCCCTATTTTAAATGGTGAAATGTGGGCTTACCGACAGGTGGCAACCACGCCAAGTTATCGGGGCGGACCGTGAGTCTGCAGGGGTTGGAGGGGTCGATATGTCCGGTGGGCAGGTGAGTGATGGGTGCATGTGTGCAGAGGTAAGTGTGTAAGGTAAGTGCTAAGTGTTGGAAAAAGTTTTACTTACCTTAACTTCCTCCTGCCGGTGTCAGCCCTTCAGTTCTCGGGAGTCAGAAATCATAGAAACATACATAGAAACATAGAAACTAGGAGCAGGAGTAGGCCATTCGGCCCGTCGAGCCTGCTCCACCATTCAATACGATCATGGCTGATCATCCAAATCCAGTACCCTGTCCCTGCTTTCTCACCAGAATCCCCATCGAGCCTGCACCGACACATATCCCACCCTATCCCCGTAACCCCATGTATTTAATTCCCCCTAACATATCCCTTCCTATCCTATCCCCGTAACCCCACATATTTAATCCCCCCCTAACACTAAGGGTCAATTTATCATAGCCAAATCAACCTAACCCGCACATTTTTGGACTGTGGGAGGAAACCGGAGCACCCGGAGGAAACCCACGCAGACACGGGGAGAATGTGCAAACTCCACACAGACAGTCACCCGAGGCCAGATTCGAACCCGGGTCCCTGGCGCTGTGAGGCACCAGTGCTAACCACTATGCCACCGGCACAGAAAGCAGAAAAGCCGTGGTGCTTTCAAAAACTGCAGCCTTCTGTTTTCTGTGGTGGAATGATTTCTAATTCAGCCTGAGAGGAAGGACTGAAGTTAGAAATCATATTGTCAGTGTTTGACAGCTTCACAGAGCTGTCAAATGCTGATATTTCATCTGTCAAAAGCTCTTGACAGATGAAATGTCAATCTGTGACGTCACCTGTTGCCGGGTGGCCCTTAATTGGCCTGCTGAGCCCACTGGGCGGGCTCAACAAGGTCAATCAAGGGAAAATACAGTGGGTTGGCCACATCGCGATGGAGGCGGGTCTACAAGCCAAAATGTGGGATTCACGACACCAAACCGACCCCAGTATCAAAATCCAGCCCTTTGTGTAAGTCTTACAACGAACGTCTGCCCATTGCACTTAAATCATCGCACTTCAAAAAAAAAATCACACTTGTATTCTATTGGCTAAATGCCATTTAGTTGCCCTAAAAGGGAACAAATCTCCACTGAACGGGCAGGGACCCTACTAATCAACAAGTAGCACACTGCTACAAAAAAATCTACCAATGAAGAACCAGCAAGAAGCAAACAATAAAACAACTGGCAAAGAGGAGAAGAGAATCAGTCAAAATATTCTTAGAGAATCCTTTGAGGCAACATTTTGTTTTGCCAGCAACCTGAGGGTACACGACTAAATCCAAGAATTATAATACCACAAACACAAAAACACTTATCTAATTCACAAGACACATGGAATTTACACATATAGTTGCCTTTTCTGTGAAATCTCCCCAGCAATAATTCTCTCAGCAACAGTAGCTTCTAATCTCATGTTTTGTGCCATGCCCAATCTTTGCAGAAATGGTAGGAGCTTTTTGCAATAATTAAAAACTGTGTTATTGTTCTCAAAGCACGCCAGTGTCTGCAAAGCAATAAAAGGCTTCTGCATTTTGCAGCTCAGCCGTACAATGTGTTAGCAGATTTTCCATGGTTACAGTTGCAACAAAGGATTGTTAGTCCTGCAACAATAACCTCCGCGTGATTCAGGCCTGAGTGGTTATAAAAAACAAGCTTTAATATACATTGACTAATAACAGTATTGTTTTTATGCAACTGTTCTACAGATTACATTAAGTGGCAAGCAAGTCATACAACCTGGATCCTAGACCCGGAGTGATCAGTTCCAGCGCTCGAGACTACTGTTAAGGTGAATGGACGAACTTAAGTGGGGGTGGGAGCTCTGATCTTGGGGGGGTGGGGAATTCCGAGTGGCAGCGTCCCAGGCTGGTATTGTGGAGCCAGGAAAATTCCCTTTCGGCTCACTCTGGCCCAGCTAACACTGGCCGGACTGCTCACGACAAAGCTCCTCGAGACCTGATAGGACCCCAATTCAAATATCTAAATCAGCTGTGTTCCCTCTTCAGGCTGCTGCCCAGGCCGCCTATTCGGATGACCCCAGCAAAATGAAGACGACCGCAGAGATGGCGGAAACGGGGCGGTAAGCTTTTCCACGCCATTTTCAGGGTTTCAGTTGGGAGGGAGGCATCAAAATTTCACTCACTGTTTCCTCACAAGCCTTACAGGACTCAAAATAATGTAATTTTTTTTTAATCAGCCTCAATTATTAAGCAGAATGATTGAAAAATGAACCTAAGTTTCTTTTTCATATCTCTTGTTGTGGGGTTACACTAAACTGACTGAAAGATGACATGCAAAATATGTGGGATAAATTAATAACAGGTGCCTTTAGCAGAAAATTGGGAACTTATTGTATTTTTCCTAACGGAACAATGAAAGAAATGACATTTGGCCCTTAGTTTGAAGGTTTTCCTGAGACCAAATTGTAAGAGGACAATAACCAGTCCACACAAGTAAATACTCCAGAACCATGGGGAGATGGTGATGCTGTTTATAATTACAATGTGTTCAGGATGTGTGGAGGTAAGTAGAGTGAAAGGGTAAAACAAAGGATTCATTATACGTTGAATGGGGAAAGCTGGGTGCTGTGGTACAGCAGAGAGATTTGAGGGTTCAGATTCAGAAGACATCAAAAGCAGCACCTCAACTGTATACTGCCATGAAAGAAAATGCAATACGAATACTGGGTTTTATGGAAAGAGCTATAGAAAAGTCAAGATGTAGTGCAGAATCTATACAAAAGCTCAGAAAGACCACACTATTGGAAGGATGTTGAGGGAAGAGAGGATAGATGTCAGACCTGTAGGGGGTGGTGTGGTAGGGTCAGCTTCACATCTGACTCAGTGAGCGGTTCGAATCGCTCCCACGCCCCTGGTTCTAGACCTTAGACTTCTTTGGGGGTCGTGAACAAAGGTGCAGTAGACAACAGGTTTTGATGAAAGAATTTTGATCTTTATTCAAGAAAGTAAAACACAACACAAACACTCTTAACACTCTAAAGGTGGGGAACACTTCGGTACACGCGAGGGAAATAACATTAGAAGAATACTTCAGCCCTCCCAATCCCACTTCACTAGCTATGTTGGACTCCAGAGAACCAGGGATAATGCTCACCAAACGAATCCTTGACAGTTGAGAGTTAGGGTTTAGAGTCTTTTGAGTAAAAGGTTTTGTAAGGCCCTTGTTGCCGCGAGGTGTCCGATGGTCACTGAGGCGGTCGCTCTGGTCTCTTCTTGCGTGTCGGCCTACTTCTGGAGCTGTTGGCTTTCTTTGTTGAACTGCTTTCTGTTTAAACTGTCTTCTTCTGAGCTGTGGAACTGCCTTCTTGCAGAACTGTGGAAACTGCCTTCTGCCTGCTTGTTGAACTTGAACTGTTTTACTGTTTTACTGGAGAACTCCCTTCTTACTGAACTGTCTTCTTTAACTGCCCAACTTGCTTCTCCTGAACTCTGTAATTCCAGCACTGAGTCCTGCTGAAAAACAGGCTTTCAAATTGAACTCCAGAACTGCCTTCTGTTGAACTTGAACTGTTGTTACTCCTGAACAGCTTGATGGGCCTTCAATTATACTAAATTGAAGTGACCTTATCAAATCCAAATCAAATCCCGGTCATTGTAAGACCTCGCTAACAGTAACGACTTTACTAGCGTGTTAACTGGTTTTGTAAATGTGTGAAGTGGTTTCAGGATAGCTCCATCCTGTCGATCTGTTGTGTAATCGAAGTTTGAATTGTCCTCATGTTTTGGGTTTCTTGGCTGGGCCTAGGACTTCGATTGAATATTTGCTTTATGCATGTCTTTAATGGGTCCTGTAATCAGTTTGATGGGACCTGTTGTTTTGGGTGGGACTGTCTCCTCCTAGGGTCTATTGTCAAAATGTTAATGCATGCTGGGGCTTTGAGTGAGGTCATCCCAGTTCCCCAGACAGTGCAATTAACTGCAATACCCAAAACTGCTTTTGCAGAGGTCGAACCCAACTTCCTTCACAGCCTTTTCTCCCTTTACAGGCCCAGACATGCTTTTAAAATGCCAAAACTTGGTTTTTGGTCTTACAGTCTCTTAGGTTAGGCCCAAATGCATTTTTATCACTCTGAGGTAGTTCCAAAGTCCTTTTTCCTTAGGTTTTGGGGATCTGCAAATTTTGGAAACCTTACAGGGTCGGCCGATCATGGCTGCAAGGAGAGGCCGCAATTGGCAGAAGGTTTGCTTGAAGGGCCGGGAGAAGCGCTCCTGCTCCTCCTAGCTCACAAGCAGTGTTATAAAAAGCACCTATCTGCTTGATCTGGCTGCTTCTGTCTGCATTTCGCTGCCGCATTTATTGAGCCCTGGGAGCCTTGCACTGTTGGAGTCTGATGGAATTATTTTTTTTATATTCGTTCATGGGATGTGGGCATCGCTGGCAAGGCCAGCATTTATTCCCCATCCCTAATTGCCCTTGAGAAGGTGGTGGTGAGCAGCCTTCTTGAACTGCTACAGTCCTTGTGGTGAAGGTACTCCCACAGTACAGCAAGCAATAAGGAAGGCAAATAGCATGTTGGCCTTTATTACAAGGGGGTTGGAGTATAAGAGTAAGGGAGTCTTGCTACAATTGTACAGAGCTCTGGTGAGACCGTATCTAAGGAAGGATATACTTGCCTTAGAGGCGATGCAACAAAGGTTCACCAGATTGATTCCTGGGATGAAAGGGTTGTCCGATGAGGAGAGATTGAGTAGATTGGGCCTATACTCTCTGGGGTTTAGAAGAATGAGAGATGATTTCATGGAAACATATAAAATTCTGAGGGGGATTGACAGGGTAGATGCTGAGAGGCTGTTTCCCCTGGCTGGAGAGTCTAGAACTAGGGGACATAGTCTCAGGATAAGGGGCAGGCCATTGAAGACTGAGATGAGGAGAAATTTCTTCACTCAGAGGGTTGTGAACCTTTGGAATTCTCTACCCCAGAGGGCTGTGGTTCCTCAATCGTTGAGCATTTTGAAGGCTGAGATCGATAGATTTTTGTACTCTAAGGGAATCCAGGGATATGGGGATCGGGTGGGAAAGTGGAGTTGAGGTAGAAGATCAGCCATGATCTTATTGAATGGCAGAGCAGGCTCGAGGGCTCGTATGACCTACTCCTGCTCCTAATTCTTACATCTTATGCACTTATGTCCTAAATGCACTTCACAGCCAATTAAATACTTTTTGAAGTGTAGTCACTGCTGTAATACAAGGAAATGCAGCATCCAATTTGCACACAGCAAGGTCCCACAAACAGCAATGAGATACATGACAAGATAATTTGGCCCCGATATTTACTGGGGCGGGATTTCCGAGCGGGGAGGGGGGAGGAGTCCTGGTCGGGCGAATACTGTGGAGTTTTAACAGTTTTTTTTAACATGTTCCCGCCCGGAAGCCAGACTGATTGACAAGGTGGGGTTGGAGAGAGATCAGCAGCGACAACAACAACAACAACAACTTGTATTTATATAGCACCTTTAACGTAGTAAAACGTTCCAAGGCACTTCACAGGAGTATTATAAGACAAAAAATTTGGCACCGAGGCACATAAGGATAAATTAGGGCAGGTGACCAAAAACTTGGTCAAAGAGGTAGGTTTTAAAGAGCATCTTAAAGGAGGAAAGAGAGGTAGAGAGGCGGAGAGGTTTAGGCAGCGAATTCCAGAGCTTAGGACCTAGGCAACAGAAGGCACGGCCACCAAAGGTTGAGCGATTATAATCAGGGATGCTCAAGAGGGCAGAATTAGAGGAGTACATATATCTCGGGGTGTTGTGGGGTTGAAGGAGATTACAGAGATAGGGAGGGGCGAGGCCATGGAGGGATTTGAAAACAAGGATGAGAATTTTGAAATCGAGGCGTTGCTTAACTGGGAGCCAATGAAGGTCAGCGAGCACAGGGGTGATGGGTGAACAGGACTTGGTGCGAGTTAGGACACGGGCAGCCGAGTTATGGATCACCTCAAGTTTACATAGGGTAGAATGTGGGAGGCCAGCCAGGAGTGCATAGTTTGCAAGGACGGAGGGGTCAAGGGTTGGTTTGTTGAGGAGAGGGGTGATGGCGGCAGATTTGAGGGAGGGGGGACAGTACTTGAGGAGAGAGAACCATTAACAATGTCAGCTAACATGGGAGCCAGAAAAGGAAGTTGGATGGTCAGCAGAATAGGGTCGAGGGAGCAGGAAGTAGGTCTCATGGACAAGATGAGCGCAGAGAGGTCATGAGGGGAGATCGGAGAGAAACTGAAGAATGACGCGAGTTCAGGACTAGGGCAGGGGGGAACCTTAGAGGAAGTTTGGCCCGGTGGGCGAGGGGAAGGAAGGGTAGTGGCAGAGGCAGCTGAACGGATCGTCTCAATCTTAAAGACAAAGAAGTCCATGATCGGGGCAGAGATAGGGGGGTTGGGGAGGGTCGGTGATCGCAGTGTGGTAGGTGATGGTGGGGGGTTTCCAATCGCAGCGGGGTGGGGGGGGGGGGGTCGTCGATCGCATGCAGCAGGAAACAGGTTTGTTGATGGGCTGAGGGGAAGCACTCCTGCTCCTCCTGTCCCACAAGCAGTGCTGGAAAAGCACTTAACTCTTCCACAGGGACCACTCAAATTTGGATGAATACAGACAACATCAGTTTTGTATCAATATCTGGTAAAATAATCGAATGAATCAGCAAGAGCAAATATGAGGAATACCTGTGTGAGAGGAGTCTAGTAAATCGTAGACAACATGAAGGGAAAGATCTTGCCCGACAAACCTCCTTGACATTCCTGGAGGAAATGACATTCTAAGCAGGCACTGTAAAACTATATGATGTGGTATATAGATTTCCAAAATGCCTTTGGTCCTGGTGAAAAGCTGCTACTGAAATTGGCAGCAGTCTAAATTTAAGGTGAAACTCGAGCGTGAATGAGGAATTAGCTGAAGGACAGAAAGCAGTGGGTACTTGTTGGGGAAATGATGTCAGGGTGGTGGAAGTACTGAGTTGATTGCATTAGGGATTGGTGATGAGGCACTTACTGTTCCCAAACTATGTTAATGAATTGGATTCAGAAACCAAATCCAAACTCTTCAAGTTCACAGAAGTTACTAAACTGGGTGGAGGAGGGGAAATCAAATTGGAGCAGTCAGTAAGAGACCAACAGAAGGAGTTAGATAAAATCTGCAAATAGGCAAATTCGTTTTTTAAAATTCATTCATGGGATGCGGACATCGCTGGCAAAGCCAGCATTTATTGCCCATCCCTAGTTGCCCTTGAGAAGGGGGTGGTGAGCCGCCTTCTTGAACCGCTGCAGTCCGTGTGGTGAAGGTACTCTCACAGTGCTGTTAGGGAGGGAGTTCCAGGATTTTGACCCAGCGACGATGAAGGATCGGCGATATACTTCTAAGTCAGGATGGTGTGTGACTTGGAGGGGAACTTGGAGGTGGTGGTGTTCCATGCGCCTGCTGCCCTTGTCCTACTCGGTGGTAGAGGTCGCGGGCTTGGGAGGTGCTGCCGAAGAAGCCTTGGTGAGTTGCTGCAGTGCATCTTGTAGATGGTACACACTGCAGCCACGGTACGCCGGTGGTGGAGGGAGTGAATGTTTAAGGTGATGGATGGGGTGCCAATCAAGCGGGCTGCTTTGTCCTGGATGGTGTCGAGCTTCTTGAGTGTTGGTGGAGCTGCACTCATCCAGGCAAGTGGAGAGTATTCCATCACACTCCTTACTTGTGCCTTGTAGATGGTGGAAAGGCTTTGGGGAGTTGGGAGGTGAACACTCGCCGCAGAATACCTAGCCTTTGACCTGCTCTTGTTGCCACAGTATTTATGTGGCTGGTCCAGTTAAGTTTCTGGTCAATGGTGACCCCCAGGATGTTGATGGTGGGAGAGTCTGCAATGGTAATGCCATTGAATGTCAAGGAGCAGTGGGTGGTTAGACTCTCGCTTGTTGGAGATAGTCATTGC
Source organism: Squalus acanthias (assembly GCA_030390025.1). NCBI lineage: Eukaryota > Metazoa > Chordata > Chondrichthyes > Squaliformes > Squalidae > Squalus > Squalus acanthias. Next base: position 101,288,504 of record CM059429.1, read on the forward strand.
TTGGCACTTCTGTGGCACAAATGTTACCTGCCACTTATCAGCCCAAGCCTGAATGTCATTCAGGTTTTGCTGCATGCGGGCATAGACTGCTTCATTATCTGAGGAGTTGCTAATGGCACTGAACACTGTGCAGTCATCAGTGAACATTTCTGACCTTATGTTGAAGGGAAGGTCATTGATGAAGCAGCTGAAGATGGTTGGGCCTAGGACACTGCCCTGAGGAACTCCTGCAGCAATGTCCTGGGGCTGAGATGATTGACCTCCAACCACCACAACCATCTTCCTTTGTGCTAGGTATGACTCCAGCCAGTGGAGAGTTTTCCCCCCGATTCCCATTGACTTCAGTTTTACTAGGGCTCCTTGATGCCACACTCGGTCAAATGCTGCCTTGATGTCAGGGCAGTCACTCTCACCTCACCTCTGGAATTTAGCTCCTTTGTCCATGTTTGGACCAAGGCTGTAATGAGGTCTGGAGCCGAGTGGTCCTGGCGGTACCCAAACTGGGCATCAGTTAGCAGGTTATTGGTGAGTAAATGCCGCTTCATAGCACTGTTGATGACACCTTCCATCACTTTGCTGATGATTGAGAGTAGACTGTTGGGGCAGTACTTGGCCGGATTGGATTTGTCCTGCTTTCTGTGTACAGGACATACCTGGGCAGTTTTCCACAGTGTCGGATAGATGCCAGTATTGTAGCTGTACTGGAACAGCTTGGCTAGAGGCTCGGCTAGTGCTGGAGCACAAGTCTTCAGCACGACAGCCGGGATGTTGTCGGGGCCCATAGCCTTTGCTGTATCCAGTGCACTCAGCCGTTTCTTGATATCACGTGGAGTGAATTGAATTGGCTGAAGACTGGCTTCTGTGATGGTGGGAACCTCAGGAGGAGGCCGATATGGATCATCCACTCGGCACTTCTGGCTGAAGATGGTTGCAAACGCTTCAGCCTTGTCTTTTGCACTCACGTGCTAGGCTCCCCCATCATTGAGGATGGGGATATTCATGGAGCCTCCTCCTCCCGTTAGTTGTTTAATGGCCCACCACCACCACCAGCATTCATGACTGGATGTGACAGGACTGCAGAGCTTTGTTCTGATCTGTTGATTGTGGAATCACGTAGCCCTGTCTATAGCATGCTGCTTCCACTTTTTAGCATGCATGTAGTCCTGTGTTGCAGCTTCCCCAGATTGGCACCCCATTTTTAGGTACGCCTGGTGCTGCTCCTGGCATGCTCTTCTGCACTCCTCATTGAACCAGGGTTGGTCCACTGGCTTGATGGTAATGGTAGAGTGAGGGAGATGCCGGGCCATGAGGTTACAGATTGTGGTGGAATACAATTCTGCTGCTGCCTCATAGCGCCTCATGGATGCCCAGTTTTGAGTTGCGAGTTCTGTTCTGAATCGGCCCCATTTAGCACAGTGGTAGTGCCACACAACACGATGGAGGGTGTCCTCAGTGTGAAGATGGGACTTCGTCTCCACAAGGACTGTGCGGTGGTCACTGTTGCCAATACTGTCATGGACAGGTAGATTGGTGAGGACGAGTTCAAGTAGGTTTTTCCCACTTGTTGGTTCTCTCACCACCTGTCGCAGGCCCAGACTGGCAGTTATGTCCTTCAGGACTCGGCTAGTAGTGGTGCTACCGAGCCACTCTTGGTGATGGACATTGAAGTCCCCCACCCAGAGTACATTCTGTGCCCTTGCTACTCTCAGTGCTTCTTCCAAGTGGTGTTCAACATGCAGGAGTACTGATTCATCAGCTGAGGGACGGCAGTAGCTGGTAATTGGCAGCAGGTTTCCTTGCCCATACTTGACCTGAGTTAAGGAGGACTATTGAGGATTCCCAGGGCCATTGTATACCACTGTGGTGATGGAGGAGTTTGGGACATTGGCTCAAAGGTTTGATTCTGTGAGTATGACTATGTCAGGCTGTTGCTCCCAATTTTGGCACAAGTCCCCAGATGTTGGTGAGGAGGACTTTGCAGTGTTAACTGGGCTGTGTGTGCCGTTGTCGTGTCCATAGCCGGTTGATCCGTCCGGTTCTATTCTTATTATTGTTTCTTGTAGCAGTTTGTTACAACTGAGTGGTTTGCAGTTAAGCGTCAACCACATTGAGTCACATGTAGGCCAGACCGGGTAAGGACGGCAGATTTCCTTCCCTAAAGGACATTAGTGAACCAGATGGGTTTTTACGACAATCCGAAAGTTTCATGTTTACCATTACTGATACCAGCTTTTTATTCCAGATTTATTTAATTAACTGAATTTAAATTCCCCAGCTGCCGTGGTGGGATTTAAACTCACATCTCTGGATCATTCGTTCAGGCCTCTGGATTACTAGTCCAGTAAAATAACCACTATGCTACCGTCCCTGAATACAGACAAGTGCAAGGTATAATACCCTAGAAGGAAAATGGATGTCATAAATATAGATGGATGGTATAGAAATAGTTAAAGGTAAAGTGAAGAGAGATCTGGAATTATAGTAGAGTTGATGCTTTATATATCAAATCAATGTGAAGCAATAATAAGAAAAATGAACAAAATGCTTAATTTAATTGCTAGATTAGTTGAGTATGAATCAGAAGATAACATGCTAAATCTGCCTGACCAGTTGACAGCTTGAGTATTGTGTTCAGTTCAAGGGAAACAATTAAGCCATGAAGGTGGTGCAGCCTCGAGCCATGAGACAGCCCCGTTGTCAAAGGATTAAGTTATCAAGAAAAGCAGGAAAAACTGAAGCCGTTTAGCTTTACAAAGAGAAAACTGACAGGGGATCTTATACAAGTATACAACATATTAAACAGTCTAAGTACGTTAATTCTGGAGCACTACTTCCGTTATTGGCCAAACTGAGCTATGCTTTGTGATTCTACACCTTTAACAAGCCTCGAACAAGGCAAAGGGTTCGGGCCTCATTTCTGTTAACACTATTAAGACTGGGAGGAAAAATGGAAATACTGCTTAACAAAAGGTCAGTTATTCACTTTCCAAACATTTCCCGACCAGTTTAGTCAATCCTGCTCTTTTAATATTGACAGAGAGGTGAATGTGTCCCCATTAACTAAAAGTGTAACAGTTATACCCTCTGCTTCAAGTAATAATGAATAACATGAAGTAGCAGTCTTGCTTTGCCGAAATTACGGGGTTAATTTCCTCAATTAGGTATTTTTAGGAAGCCATTATATTAATTATATTTAATCCTGTCTGTACTGTTTTAACTTTGCCATTAACCCATTTAAAATAGCTACATTAAAATAGCGCAGGCAAGAATTTATGAGACCAGATTAAAAGATGCGGCAAAAATAGTGCACTGATCGAATTAAGCCGATTACTATGGTCAACAGGCAATGTTTGGAAGGGTTTGAAAGCTTTCATTTACAGTACATCGATCGAACCTGTTGCAACGACAACTCATCTAAAATGTTCTCGAAGATGCGATATTTCAGTGTGCCATTAGCTTTTTAACACATTTAAGCACTGAAATTTCTGCTTCAAGAGCCACCTCAATTTGCAGTGAGCTGGATGCTTCGATGTTTAAACCGAATGAGAAATGAGGGCTGAGGCAGCAGTGCTAATGTTGGAAAGCACCGTCACACTGTTTATCAATCACTGTTCCAATCTTCTAATGTCATTTTAATTTTCAATTTTTTACAGTATTACTTATTGAAAAATCCCATCTCATTGGTCTATAATCACTGCACCTATATTTACTGCTCATTGTGACAGATTAGAGCTCTGTCCACTTTCAGGCCTGAAGAATCTCCACTTTATATATATTATTAGTGGATTTTCAACAAATCCAATTCTTTGCTGTTTCTTTAATATAGATTCTCGGTGATTTCCTAAGGGCAGCAATAGAGTTGAATATAGGGGATCGTGCTCCTGAATGGAGCCTTGACCCCCGCCCCTCCCCAGTAATGCATATTTGGAAGTAGAGAGCATATTCCCCATGATTTTCCTTCCATTCATTTTCATGGATGTTAAATCGTGGGACGTGTGCCTGCAATTCTCCCTGGATGAGGCTCACCGCTGTGAGTGTGATCAGGTAGAATCAGCCCTATTGTCACTGTGCCTTGACATGCAAAGTTAGGGTCAAACAAATCCATATCGCTGGCTAGCGCATCATTGACAAAAGTAGTGCTCTAGAGTTTACATTACTTTGTGCTAGTTTCTCGAGAGCAATTTGGCCGAAATCGGCTAAACCAGTATGAAAGATCGAGGAATTTTAAGCGCATGTTATGTCCAGCACAAATCGAGTTCCACGATCTTCTGCGCTGGAAGCCGGCCCTGCCCACAAAGCTGGCCACGCCCCACATCGAATTAATCACCATGGCGAGTTTCTGCTAATTGCGCCCGCTTGCGGCCCTTAGAGGAGGCGCTTCAAATTAAACTTTTTTTTTATGCGCAAGGACACTAATAGGCACCTTTTAAAAGTTTTTAAATATTGAAAAATATTTAATTTACTAAGAAACTGACCAGTGTACGCCAATGAAACTCGTACATGTTTCTGTATAGTTTTTTTTAAGTCATTTTCAGTGATTTAAAATCAGGTTACTCACTGGTGGTGAACTAGAAATGCTTATTTTTTGCAGTAAACCCATTTTCAGCTGTATTAGTAAAACTGAACCAAGTTACCACTCAAATACATCAAGGACATTTTTTTAATGCAAGGGGGTAAAAAAATAATCAATTACGTTCTATTCCGCTGCCCAGTTGTGCTGGTTCATGGAAGATTATACTTTCAGCAATATGCAAATGAGTTTGAGCAGAAACTTGAACCATAACTTCAATTCGGAAAATCAGCGCACTTTCTCGCACAATTCGCATCTGGTTTGCCCATTGCACCCAAAGCGGAAACTTTACCCCTGAGTGCTTTGGCCTGTGTTTTATAGGGCATCTCTTTGTACTCTGTTTCTTGTTTAGAACTAGGTTCCGTTAAAGAAGATCTCACGACTAGATTGGCTCTGCAAGTGCATGCTGCAAATTGCTTCCTTTTTTTATGGCTCTGTATTAAGTATATTAGATTGATACCAGTCAAACCAGTAATGCTGATTACCAGCAGACGTGTCTGAAATGTCAAACGCCAAGTCCACCTAATAACATGCATCTCAGGCTATTAAGCCACAACAGAATCTAGTCAGGACTGCTTAGCACAGAAAGCATTTGTCAGCTACCACAAGGGGACATTGGCATGTCTTTGTGTATGTGTTGTGCAGCTTGCTGCTCATTTTCTGCATGAAGTGCCTTTGTCTTGCAGTTTGACTTCTCAAAGGCGAGACTATATTTTAAAGGGTTTTATGGGGTTTAAGGATTTTAATATAGCAGTTAGTTATTGTTTTAGCCTAACCATACCAGATATGAAGGCGTGCTGTTCACCTAAGTCTGAAAAAGATAACAACCAGCAGGGATTGGGCAGCTACTTCCTTAGTAATAAGTGATTATCTATCGTTTGGCTGAAAGGTCTGCAAGGAAGGCCTTCAAATGAACTCAACTGACTGGTTTGTCTCGTGGACCCTTTCATGAACTGCTTCAAGACAGTTGGTGTTAATCAGGCTGGCCTCAACAGCATGCTGTTACTGCTTGCTACTGTGACTGGGCCTCTTTGGTAGTCTAGTCTGCTGCAAAAGCGTGCAACATGACTGATAGTAACATCTTTTGAAATGTGTAGTCTAGAGAGAGGAAATGATTTATTGTTTGTCCAGAGCATGCTATTCCAAATCACTTTTTGCACAAAGTCTCGCTGTAATTCATAGGAAGCATGGTTTAGCCTATGGATGCTTATTCTTGTGTTGGGCACAGGAAGAAGTAGATGGAAAAGTCTGACCCATAAGAGCTGATTGTAAGAGAGTTGTATGACCTCTGTTTCTATGGACTGCTTAACAAATGATGGCAGACACAAAGTCCATTCAAGTGATGGAAATAAATAATATTGATCACTATGGGAGCAATTGTTTTCACTTCCATATTTGGGCTTTGAATTTTCCTATTGGGGAAGGGGCCTCCTGTGAGCAAGACATTTTAAAAGGCGAAAAATTCGACTCCGTAGTGCCCGTTGTTTGGGGGCTACGAGTGCCGATTCGAGTCCAAAATGATGTCCACGACACAGGGGCACACTTCTGGTGCGGGCCTCGCCAGATGCCATCTTGGGTAAGGCGTTAGCGTGGGCGCAGGCAACACTGATTTGACGCCAGCGCTGCCACTTTAGAGCTCGAAGCTCCAGCTAACACCCTCTCTTAAACATGCACAGCTGAACATGCGTCCAGTCGCAGGAAGGACTCCACACCACGCTATTAAAAGGGATCATCAACTACTTACAGGTTAGTTGCTGTTTGATTTCTTCTGGCTGTTGCTGAGTTTGTAGAAGTGTTTGGTGCTTTGTACAGTTCCTTAAAGTTGCTAAAGTCTACAGGGAGTAGTGTGGCAGGTGCTGAAGGACATTGTCCTGACTTCAAGGATTCTGCACAGACCACTTGCTCCAAGACATGGGTGCAGTAGTGGACATTCCACTTGGCCTACAGCATGACTGGGAGAATGAGCAGAGGCGACACAGAACAGGGCAAGCTACAGGCAGAGGGAGGAAGGGGAGAAGAGATCTCAGGAGGAAGTCATATCCGGCCAGGGTGTTCAGGGAGCAATACTCCTAACTGAATTCAGTGAGGAACAGTGTGGCAGACGTCTGCGCTTCACCAAAGATGACCTCACTGAAATCTGCCACAACTGCAACCTCAGAACAGGGCAAGGTCTTTGCCAGTGTCTGTGACGGTCACGGTGGCATTGAATGTGTCGAGACTGGAGTAGGAGATATTTGCAACATCTCCCAGTTTGTTGTGCACTGTTGCATAAGGGAGGTAACTGAGGCTCTGTATTCCAAGAAAGCGGAATACATTTCCTTCTCTCCGGCCAGAGAGCAGCAGGCGGAGCGAGCATGCGGCTTCGCGAGGATTGCAGACTTCCCCATGGTGCAGGGTACCATTGACTGCACACATGTCGCTTTGCGGGCGCCGCATCTCAATTCTGAGATGTACTGCAACCGAAAGGGATTCCAATGTCCAGCTGGTGTGTGCCCATACTCAGCGAATCATGCAGGTTAATGCCTGGTATCCTGGCAGCAGTCATGCTGCCTACATTCTGCGGCAGTCCGCTATTCCATCTGCCTTTGAGCCACCACGACAAGCCAGAGGGTGGCTACTGGGCGACAAGGGCTCTCTGCTGACCACCTGGATCATGATTCCGGTGTGCAACCCACGCACACGTGCGCAGCATTCATACAACTAAAACCATGTGGCCACATGAAACATCATCGAGCACGCCATTGGCGTGCTAAGGCAACACTTCTGCTGTCTGGACCGCTCTGGAGGAGCCCTGTAGTACTTGGCAGAGCGGGTGTCGTGATTCATAGTGGTCTGTTGCATGCTGCACAACCTCGCCATCGTGAGGGCACAGCTCTTGCAACAAGCCATATGGTGAGCAGCTGAGGAGCAGGAGGAGGAGGAGGAAAAGGAGGAGTAAAAGGAAGGGAGGAGGCAACCCAGACAACCCCTTTCTGGCCGGGCTGTCCATGACCAACTCATCGGGCTGTGATACCAGTAAATGCAACCCCAATTCCACATTCACGAACAGTCCCACATCTTACCTTTCCTCTGTCACTGAGCATCATGTCCACCTGGCCACAAGGCAAAAAATAAAAGCCAACACAAAATAAACATTCCGAACCAAATTTATCAATTAAATCATGACATATTGCATACAAACGTAAACTAATCACCCTTGTGCATTCCCTTAGTACCTGTCTTCAGTGTACCTTTGCCTGTTCTCGTGCTCCTACACAGTGCTACCCCAGTGGCTGCAGCATAGCTGGTGGAAGGCTGCTGACTTTCAGTGGAGGAGACTGCAGATGGCCTGAGAGGACGACCTCGAGCAGCTCTGAGTCTATAAGGCCCGGCTTCAGACTGCACGATCTCGGTATGGGTGGCAGCAGTCTGGGCTGGCTGGCTGACAGGCGAAAGCAAGGGCACTGGCGCTGTGGCAGTGGTGGGAGGACGAATGCTGTCACCCTGAGGGAGGACAGCAGGGTCGGCCTCCATGGATCCATTGCCACTCTCCCGGGGCAGCGCTTCAGCAATCATAGTAATCTGATGCAGTACAGAATGCTGGGCTACTGTGACACCCTGCTAGCCCCGTTCAACACTGGTAAACCCAGCCATGATGGCAGCAGTCTGTGCTTGCGTGGCAGCACTCAGACGTCGGGTGGCTTCTGCTTGTGCTGCAATGGAAGTTGAGACTTCAGCCATCAGACGCGGCACGATGGTTGGGTCCACAAATGGGCTAATAGAGCTGGCCATCACTTCCATGCTCCAAGCTCTGCGCAAAGCCCTGTGCCAAGTTGATGCCGGACTCCTCCATGCTCCTTGACATTGTACGCAGGCTTTCTGGCAGGCCTGCCAATGCACCAAGCATTTCATTGTGCCTACCCATCAGCCTTCCTCTGTATCCCATCGAAGTCCTCATCTGAGTCCTCTGCAGCAGAACTCATGTGCGACCGCACCCTCCGGGGAGCTGGCTCCTGCTCTGCTCTTGCCCCCTGCCTGGCTGCAGGCCACTCATGCCTGGTGTCTCACCGCGTGCAGATCCTGCGCCTAAGCTATTCTCTAAAGTACGTGAAATATGCAAAGTGTCAGTATCTGAGCTGGTGGCTGCGAGAGTGAAATCGAGTGATGGTGAAAGCATCACTGCCTTCTTCCTCTTCCACCTGCTGCTGTACCACCACTGCCTGGCCAGCTTGCAGTTCTTGGGTATCTGAAAGGAGAAAGGCACAAGGGTAGGGTTGTGGTGAGGGAAGGGAGAAAGCAAGAGCTGCATGCTTACACCATGTGCAGCTTGTATATCAGAAGAGATTGTGGGCTGAGGGGGAAGTGGAATGTGAGAAGGAGGATTATCTATGAGGCTACCGGCATCTTGTATTCTTTCAGCCCCGCCGTTAGCCTGGGGCTCAGCGATGGCCACTCCAATTATGTCTAGCACCATCTCTTCCATGGGGGTTAGGTCATGCAGGTGCACCTGACCACTACGGGTAGCCCTGCTTCCTCCGGTTATGTGCTGCATTGTCCTGCAAGAGAAGGGGAAGTGTGTCAGTGAGTGTGGTGCAATGTTTTAGAGTAATGTGCCTGTCATGGTTGAATAGCTGGCAGTGTGTGCAAGCTGTGAGATGTGGGTGTGAGGCTTGCAACAGTGTGTGAGGGTGAGGTGAAGCGTATGAATGTGAGGTATGTTTGATAGAGATTGTTGGTAGGTGGGTGATGGGGGTGTGGTGTATTGAGCAGCGTGTGAGGCTAGTGGTGCAGATGGTGGGATATGGTATTTCAAGATGAATTCACTCACCTTGACCACTCGTGTAAGGTCATTGAACTTTTTGTGGCATAGCATCCAGGTCCTCAGGGCTTGACTTCTGGTATTGACCGCCATGGGTACCTGCTCCCACTGCCTTTACAGAGTTTGTCTGGAGGGCATCCTGGCCCCCTTTGGATAGAGGACCTCTCTCCTCCCATCCACCTCCTCCACCAAGGCCTTCAGTGCAGTATTTGAGAACCTTGGAGCACCCTCTCGCCCCTGTTGGACCATTAGTCACTGTTCTTCCAGGTCAGACTCTTCCTCAGCCACTTCAAGCATCTGCTTCAGCCAAAATGCATCTCCCTTTTAAGAGGTGCAGGCTGGCTTTAAGAGGTGCAGGCTGGCTTTAAGTGGTGCAAGCTGGCTTTAAGTGGTGCAGGCTAGCTTTAAGTGGTGCTAGCCTCGCACGAACTTGGGCCCTCTGCTGTGGCATTCATCCACTGAACAGCACGTTGAGCGCAGACTCAATGCTGCAATCATGTAAATTACCTGGCAGCACAAAGTTTGCCTGCATCAGAAACAATGGCTGCGGGTTAATCACGCATCGCGATCCCTGTGCCCATTTTTGGTGCTATCGAATTTAGCCCCTATCAGTTTGGCTTTGTTTTGAAGGTATGTGAATTGCTACCTGGTTTCAGTGACACTGTTCTGACAGCTGTGAAACCACTTGATTTATGTATATGTCACTGTGAGAATTATTTTTCAGCTTTGATTAATTGTGAACCACATCACTCTATTTTGCCTTTGTATCTGTGTGACATTTTGAGATTTCCTATCATTCATTTTTTCATGGAAAAGTTTTTGAGTTATATATAACACATGTAACTCCCACAGCTACCTGGACTACACTTCCTCCCATCCCATGTCCTGTAAGGACTCTATTCCATTCTCCCAGTTTCTCCGCCTCCGTCGCATCTGTTCTGACGATGCCACCTTCCATACTAGTGCTTCCAATATGTCTTCCTTTTTTCTCAACTGAGGATTCCCCTCTTCCGTGGTTGACACGGCCCTCGACTGTGTCCCTTCCATTTCCCACACTTCTGCTCTCACCCCTTCCCCTCCCTCCCAGAACCACAATAGGGTTCCCCTTGTCCTCACCTTTCACCACACCAGCCTCCACATTCAACAGATCATGCTCCGCCATTTCCGCCACCTCCAGCATGATCCCACCACCAAACACATCTTCCCCCTCACCTCCCGCCCCCCCCCCCCCCCACTTCAGCATTCCATTTTGTCGCCTCCTTTCCTACCGTCCAGGGCCCCAAATACTCCTTCCAGGTGAAACAACGATTTTGCTGCTCACGATGCGGTCTCCTCTACATTGGGGAGAATGAACGCAGATTGGGTGACCGCTTGTGGAACACCTCCGTTCAGTCTGTAAGCGTGACCCCAAGCTTCCGGTCGCCTGTCACTTTAATTCTCCACTCCACTCCCACTCTGACCTCTCCGTCCTCAGCCTCTTACACTGTTCCAACAAAGTTCAACATAAGCTTGAGGAACAGCACCTCACCTTTCGATTAGGCACTTTACAGCATTCTGGACTCAACATCGAGTTCAACAATTTCAGACCATAACCTCTGCCCCTATTTTTTCAGATGGCAGTTGTTGATGATTCTGCCATTCCCACTTACACCTCTTCTAGACTCACCTTTTGTTTCTTTACTTGTCCCATTACCATCTCCTTTTGCTTTGTATAATCATACCTTTTGTCATTTAATCTCTCCTGCCTTCCAGCCTATCACAGACCTTCCCTTTTGTTCTTTCCTCCCCTCTCCCCTTTCCCTGCCCCACACTTGCTTAAAACCTGCTATATCTCTAACTCTTTCCAGTTCTGACGAAAGGTCATCGACCTGAAACGTTAACTCTGTTTCTCTCTCCACAGATGCTGCCTGACCAGCTGAGTATTTCCAGCATTTTCTGTTTTTTGTTTCAGATTTCCAGCCTCTGCAATATTTTGCTTTTGTTTGAGTTATATATAAGTGCTTCTATTTAAAGAAAATTGAATTTTCAGGAAATAAAAAACAGTGCCACCAACTGCAGATATGTATTAAAGCCAGAAAGGCTGGTTTCTGAATGTCACAGTGCACAGTCTATTTCTAACTGATACAATGAGGGTTAATTATATCAACCGCCAGGCGAGAGGCGAGGTCGCCAGTTTTATTGACACACCTACTGGTGAAATCCTGAAGAGGAAGGGAGTCAGCAAGCAACCATTCCCTTGGTTGGGAACACAGAGAAAACTGGACAAAGGGACATATCAGCAGTCAGGTTTGAAGTAAGAGATTGCCCGGAGCTGGAGCTAAAATGCAGGAGGGCGGTTTTTGCAATTAGATGTTGTCTAGAAAGCAAAGTAATAACAAAAACCAGCAAGTCAGCCTACAAAAGGGACAAGGCTTGGCTTATTATTTTTTTCTCATGACAAGGATTTACATTACATAGAATGTACAGCACAGAAACAGGCCATATGGCCCAACTGGTCCATGCCGGCGTTTATGCTCCACACGAGCCTCCCCTCACCCCTCTTCATCTAACCCTATCAGCATATCCCTCTATTCCCTTCTCCCTCATGCATTTATCTGGCTTCAGCTTAAATGCCTCTATGCTATTCACCTTAACTACTCCACGTGGTAGCAAGTTCCACATTGTCACCACTCCCTGGGTAAAGAAGTTTCTCTTGAATTCTCTATTGGATTTATTAGTGGCTATCTTACTTTTATGGCCCCTAGTTTTGGTCTCCCCCACAAGTGGAAACATCTTCTCTATGTCTACCCTATCTAACCCCTTCATAATTTTAAGGACCTCTATCAGGTCACCCTTCAGCCTTCTCTTTTCTAGAGAAAAGAGCCCCAGCCTGTTCATCCTTTCCTGATTGTTATAACCTCTCAGTTCTGGTATCATCCTTGTGAATCTTTCTTGCACCTTCTCCAGTGCCTCCACATCCTTTGTATAATATGGAGACCAGAACTGTTCACAATACTCCAAGTGTGGTCTAACCAAGGTTCTATACAAGTTTAACATAAGTTCTCTGCTTTTCAATTCTATCCCTCTAGAAACAAAACTCAGTGCTTTGTTTGCTTTTTTAATGGCCTTATTAAAGGCATTGCTTCTTTTAGTGATTTGTGTATCTGTACCCCCAGATCCTCTGCTCCTCTACCCCATTTAGACTCTTATTTTCCAAGGTGTATGTGGCCTCCTTATTCTTCCTATCAAAATGTACCACCTCGCACTTATCTTTACTGAAGTTCATTTACCAATTACACACCCATTCTGCAAGTTTATTAATATCTTGTATTTTGTCGCAGTCTTCCCCAGTATTACCCACACCCCCCAAGTTGGTGTCATCTGCAAATTTTGAAATTGTACTTCCGATTCCCAAGTCCAAATTGTTTATGTAAATGGTGAACAACAGTGATCCCAGCACCGATCCCTGTGGAACATCACTTCACACCATTTGCCGGTCTGAGTAACTACCTTTAACCCCTACTCATTGTTTTCTGTTTTGTAGCCAGCTTACTGTTCATTCTGCTACACTGCTACCCTGACTCCACATGCTCTGACCGTAGTCATTGAATCACAGAAACTTGCAGCACAGAAGGAGGCCATTCGACCCGTCATGCCTGTGCTGGCTCTTTGTAAGAGCAATCATGCTCAGTCCCACATCCCTGCTTTTTGTCCGTAACCCTGTAAGTGCCTCATCCTCAAGTACCTGTCCAACTCCCTTTTAAAATTATTTATGGAATCAGCTTCCACCACCTCTTCAGGTAGAGCGTTCCAGATCCCAACAACCCTCTGAGTGAAAAAATTTCACCTCATCTCCCCTCTAGATCTTTTGCCAATGATTTTGAATCTATGACCTCTAGTTATTGACCCACTTGCCAGAGGGAATAGTTTTTCTCTATTTACTCCATCAAAACCTCTCATCATCTTGAAAACCTCTATGAGGTCACCTCTTAACCTTCTCTGTTCCAAGGAGAACAATCCTAACTTTTCCAACCTCTCCTCATAACTGAAGTCCCTCATCCCTGGTAACATCCTGGTAAACCTCCTCTGTAGTCTTTCTAATGCCTTTATATCTTTCCTGAAGTGTGATGCCCAGAACTGTCCACAATACCCCAGCTGAGGCCGAACCAGTGATTTATAAATTTCTAGCATGCTCTCTTTGCTTTTATATTCAATGCCTCTATTTATAAACCCAAGTAACCCACATGCTTTTTTGACCACCTCGTCAACTTGCCCTGCCACCTTTAAGGGTTTGTGTATATGGACACCAAGGTCTCTCTGCTCATCTACACTTTTCAAAATCGTGCCATTTATAGTATACTGGCTTTCCATATTAGTCCTCCCAAAGTGCATCACTTCACACTTCTCTGCATTGAACTCCATCTGCCATGCTTCTGCCCATTTCACCATCCTGTCTATGTCATCCTGAAGCCTATAACTATCCTCATTGCTATCTACTACTTTGCCAATTTCTTATCATCTGCAAACTTTATAATGCTGCTTCCTACATCCAAGTCTAGGTCATTTATAAAAATTGAAAAGAGTAATGGACCCAAAACTGACCCTTGGGGAAAACCACTGCAAACCACCTCCCAGTCTGAAAAACATCCATCCACCACCACCCTCTGCTTCCTGTCACTGAACCTATTTTGTATCCATACTGCCACTTTCCCCTTAATTCCATGGGCTTCCATCTCCTTAACAAACCTCCCGTGTGGCACTTTGTCGAATGCCTTCCGAAAGTCCATATATACAACATCTATTGCACCACCTTGATCAATCTTCTCTGTTACCTCATCAAAGAATTCAATCAAATTAGTCAGACATAATTTGCCTTTAACAAATCCATGCTGGTTTTCCTTAATTAACCTATGCCTTTTCAAATGAAAGTTTATTTTGTCCCTGATAATAGTTTCCAACAACATTCCCCACCCCCCCATTGTTCGGTTAATTGGCCTGTAGTTTCCTGGTTTATCCCTCTCCCCTTTCTTGAATAGTCGCATAATATTAGAAACTCTCCAATCCTCCGGCACTACCCCTGTATCCAATGAGGATTGAAAGATTGTGACCAATGCTTCTGCTATTTCTACCTTTGCTTCTTTCAGTAACCTAGGATGCATTCTATCCAGACTAGGTGACTTACCAACTTTCAGTAATGCTAATCTTTTTCGTATGTCTTCTTTATCTATTACTATCCTGTCCATAACTTCCCTCTCCTCTATTGGTGTAATCTTCACATCATCCACTTCCTCTGTGAAGACAGATGCAAAGCACTCATTTAATACTTTAGCCATGTCCTCCGCCTCTACATGAAGATATCCCTTTGAAGAAAAGAAAGACTTGCATTTATATAGCACCTTTCATGATCACTGGACGTCTCAACGCGCTTTACAGCCAATTAACTATTTTTGAAGTGGAGTCACTGTTGTAATTTGCGTCCTTAATAGGCCCAACTTTTTCCCTAGCTAACCGCTTACACTTTATGGGGGAGAAATTCAGTATCACCCCAATTGGGGCGCAATTATCGGCCGGGCGCAAAGATTAGCGCCTGGCGCTAATTATCGCCACCGACTGCAAACTTGACTTTTATCGCCCCTGGAGGTGATTGGAGCGCTAAATCAGGCGCTACACACCTGTCTTAAGGCGCAAAGGCAGAGGAGCGAGGCGCTAACTCAGAGCGCGGGCGCAGCGCAGGTGCTGTCAGTTAGCGATGGAACACAGACACACTGGCGCCGGACAGTTCTTAAAGGGGAGGGTCGATCTTGCACTCCAGCCACACCCTGCTCATTGGAGCCTTGAATCTCGGCCTGGAGAGACCTGTGCCTAAATCTTCCAGCCAAGGACTATGGAGAGGGTGAGAGAACGAGCTCAGCGCTTCAGCGAGCGGGCCTTGGATGCTCTGGTTGGCGCGGTGGAGCGCAGAAGATCTATACTCTTCCCTGAGAGTGGCAGGAGGCCTTTGCCGCGCGAGTACAGAAGAGTGTGGAGGAAGGTGGCTCAGAGCGTCTCCTGCAGGAGCATGGTGCCCAGGACCCATACTCAATGTCGAAAAAAGTTCAACGACCTCACTCGTATCGTCAGGGTGAGTGGCTTTTTTTCAATACCTCTCCATCCCTCCATCTGAACCTCACTCTATGGCCAGAGGGTCTTAAAACCCCAATGCACAACACTCATCCAACACCTATGGCCCTCTCATGAAACACACACGCACATTCCACACTATGCATACAGTAAGGGCTATTCACCTATGGGAGGCACATCAGGCAAGACCATGGATGCATACAGTAAGGGCTATTCACCTATGGGAGGCACATCAGGCAAGACCATGGCTGCATACAGTAAGGGCTATTCACCTATGGGAGGCACATCAGGCAAGACCATGGCTGCATACAGTAAGGGCTATTCACCTATGGGAGGCACATCAGGCAAGACCATGGTTGTATATTTACTCAGACGCCGTCCTTTTTCTTGCAGGCCAAGCTATCTCATAATAGGAGACAGCAGCAACGGACGGGTGGAGGGCGGCCTCAGCTGCAACCCCTCAGCGATCTTGAGGCGCGCGTCCAGAGGATTGTGGCAAGCCGGGTGATCGGTCCCGTCGCCACTGGAGACGCCGACCCCGTTCTGGACAGCAATGGTAAGGTCATCACCTTTTTGTCCTCTGTCCTTCCACTTGTCCCTCACAACACCAGCCTTTGACACTTTCAATCCAACTTACTAAATCGCTGCACTCATTCCTCCCTTACTGCCACCCTGTCCTCACGCTAAAGCCACTCTTGTACCTCCCTGCTTTCAGATGGTGATTCACCAGCTGAGGAGACGGACCTTCAAGCTGCCAGTGGGAGTGAAGCTGCAGCCGAGGAGGAAGATGAAGGCGGAGCATCAGTGCCACCCTCTCCCGAGGAAGCCCATGCCCACACTGGGAACACGCCTTCCCTGGAGGGGAGCAGGGGGGAAGGGTCTGATGAGGGTGAAGCTCCAGGACCCAGCGGGCTGCAGCAACACCATGGGGGTAGGGAAGAACGGGGGCCTTCTCCCCGGAGGGAGAGTATGCCAACGAGTCCTACTGCACTGGACGCAGAGGAGGAGCGGCTCATCGCTGAAATGAACACCCAGGCGGTGGACATGCACACTGAGTTCATGGGTGCAGTGGGAAGGGTGCCCGAATGCATTGAATCACTGGCAAGGAGTGTGGAGCACTTCCCTGTAGCACAGGCGGATGCCACACTAAGCTTAG
Organism: Squalus acanthias; assembly: GCA_030390025.1. Taxonomy (NCBI): domain Eukaryota; kingdom Metazoa; phylum Chordata; class Chondrichthyes; order Squaliformes; family Squalidae; genus Squalus; species Squalus acanthias. The sequence goes on from CM059429.1 coordinate 101,305,127, forward strand.
TGCTGCAATTCAGTCACTGGCTGCCGTGATCCCATCTCTGACTGCTCTCATGCAGACTCAGATTGAGGCCACGCGAGCACTGACTGCTGCCAACTTCGATGGTTCGTACACATTTCCCCGGGGCTCTCACCGTGCCGCAGCAGGCCAGCAATCTGTGCTCCAGCAGATTGCTCCGGATGCTGAAGTGCTGCCCCGTGGGAGTGCCAGTGTGTCGGTCGAGCAGGGAGTTGCTGTCCTCTCTCACGATGACAGCATTCCTGCTGCCAACACTGTCACTTCTCCACTGCACTTGCCACTGCCTGTAGGACAGACTGCTGCCGCCCATGCAGAGTTGGTGCAGTCTGCAGCCGGGCCCTCCAGGCCCAGAGCTGGTCGAGGCCGTCCTTCAAGGGCATCTGCAGTCTCAGGTTCTTACAATCAGCAGCCTTCCACCAGCCTTGCTGCAGCCACTGAGGTCCCATTACGGAGGAGCAGTAGGGTGGGAAGGGGGGAAGTGCGCAAGGGAAGGAGATCACCCTCGAAGTGCAAAAAGTAGGAGGTGTGACAAAATGTTGGTCATTTTTTTATTAAAGGCTAAGGTTCGTGGTCAAACTTTTGAACATTATCTCCAGGTTATGAGAACCAGTTATGTTAATGACTGTGTTTTTGTGTTTCTTTCTATTAGTTTGTCATGAGGAAATGACACACACAGAGTTTGTGAAATAAATACGTTTTTGTATTCAACATATACATGTTTGGTCTTTGGAATCATTGGTGCCTTGGCCGGCTTAGGGGTTGCGGGTTGGTTTCATTCATGTTGTTCTCAATGGCAGAAGCCATTTCCTCAGCAGGGGCCTAGAAGCGGCTTGCTATCAGCCGTTGACGGACGGCCCTTCCAGTTTCTACATTGTAGGCCTCCCTCCCGCCTTGGTGCTGCTGATGATCATCCTCCTCCTCTTCCTCCTCCTCTTCCTCCTCCTCCTCTGGTGGTGCTCCAAGGCCTGGTGGCATTGGCTGGGTCCTGAGGATTGCCATGTTATGCAGCATGCAGCACACAACTACGAAGTGGGAAACTCACTCAGGCGAGTACTGCAGGGCTCCTCCAGAATGGTCCAGACAGCGGAACCGTTGCTTGAGCACGCCGATTGTGTGCTCAACGATGTTCCTGGTAGCTTGATGGCTCTCGTTGTACCGCAGCTCAGCAGGGGTGTTGGGCGTACGGAGCGGTGTCATCAGCCAGGTGCTCAGTGGATATCCCTTGTCCCCGAGAAGCCAACCAACTGGCTGATGCGGTGCCTGGAAAAGTTCTGCCACAGTAGTCTGGCGCAGGATGAATGCATCATGGCAGCTGCCAGGATAGTGGGCATTGACAGCGAGTATCAGCTGTCTGTGGTCACAGACCAACTGCACATTCAAGGAATGGAACCCCTTTCTGTTGCGGAAATCATCGGCATTCTCATGCGGAGCACGCAAAGCCACATGCATGCAGTCAATGGCGCCCTGCACCATGGTGAAGCCCACTATCCTAGCAAAGCCCATTGCGCGTTCTTGCTGCTTGTCTGGGGTCATGGGGAAAGAGATGTACTCTCGTCTCCTTTTAAAGAGGGTATTTGTGACCTGACGGATGCAGCAATGCACCGCGAACTGGGAGATATTGGCGATGTCCCCAGCAGCAGAAATGAGCCAGTGGCATAAAAGTTCAGAGCCACTGTGATCTTCACTGCCACCGACAGAGACGTCCTGGACCTCAGTTGAGGCTGCAGATCTGGCTGCAGCAGGTGGCAGAGCTCAGTGACCACCTCCTTGCTGAAGCGCGGCCTTCGCAAACACTGCTCCTCAGACATATGAATGTAGGAGACCTGTTGACGAAATACCCTGGGAGGGTAAGGTCTCCTGTACAGACGCCTGTTGGCCCTCCTCCGTCTGGCCATGATTGCCACTCTCTCTCTGCATCTCTGTGTCCTCCGATTCTGGTGGCGCAGGACGACGCCCCTCAATCAGTGCAGCCCCCAAGTCTCTTGGCAATTGAAGTTATGAAGGCCAAAAACCAAAGTACCTGCAAAGTTATGATCAGTAGCCAAAACTACCTCACACAGCGTTGACTCAATGCAGAAGTCTCTCTTTCTCTCTCTCCGAATCTCTCTCTCTCTCTCTCAGAACGAGTGGTGCAAAAATGTCAACCACAGAGAAAGACAGGAAGAGGCCCCCTTTAAATAGCGCCCCCCCAGCCCCACAGCGACACGGGAGCGTTCCAGTCTTCCGGTCGTTGGTTGCGCCAGACAGAAAGGATGGGGGCGCCACTCAATTTCCGCTCCGGGGCGCCACAAGGGCGTTGCACCCTCGTATGACGTCAAGATCTGCGTGCGCAGGAGATCGTGGCGGTAAAGTTTAGCACCGCCGCAAAATGTCTAGTTAAGTTCGCGAGCGGCACAAACATCGCTGCGCCTGGGCACTCGATGCTTTGTGCCCCATTAGCGCCCTCTTAAGGCGCTAATGAGAGGCGCAACCAACTGAATTTTCCCCCCTATATGTTTATAAAATGTTTTAGGGCTCAATTTAATGTTGCCTGCTAATCTTTTCTCATAACCTCTCTTTGCCTCCTGTATTAACTTTTTTAATTCCCGCCTGTACTTTCCGTAATCTTCTTGGTTATTAACTGAATCTTGCTTCTGACATTTGTCATAAGCCTCCCTTTTCTGTTTAATTTTAACTTTTATTACCTTTGTCATCCAGGGCACATTAGCTTTGGATGTTCTATCTTTTCCCTTCAAATAAATATGCCTATCTCTTCCCTAATGCCCTCCATTGCTCCATTACTGCTTTACCCTGCAATCGCCTTTTCCATCTATCTGTGCAAGGCCCTTTCATAAATCATTGAAATTAGCTCTTCCCCAGTTAAGCATTTTTACCATCGATATTTTCTGGTCTCTTTCCATAATTACTTTAAACCAAATTCTGTTGTCACTGTTAGCTAGATGATCTCCTACTGTAACACACTCCACTTGCCCTACTTAATTTCCCAGAACCAGATCCAACACTGCTTTCTTTCTTGTTTGACTGGAGACATATTGATCGAGAAATTTCTCCCGTACACATATCAGAAATTCTTCTCCTACCCTACCCTTAGCACGATGTTCTTCCCAGTCAGGAGTCTACCATGAAGTACTATCTCCATCAGAACCTCCCTGCTCTTATATTCTATGCCTCGGCTAATGAAGGCAAGTATCACATATGCCTTTTTACCCACGTTATCTACCTGTCCTGCTGCCTTCAGGGATCTATGTACATGCACACCAAGGTCCCTCTGATCCTCTGTCCTTCCTAGGGTCTACCATTCATTGTGTATTCCCTTGCCTTGTTAGTCCTCCCAAAATGCATCACCTCACACTTTTCAGGGTTAAATTCCATTTGCCACTGTTCTGCCCATCTACCCATCCCGTCTATATCGTCCTGTAGCCTGAGGCTTCCCTCCTCGCTATTTACGACTCCACCAATTTTCATGTCATCTGCGAACTTACTGATCATACCTCCTACATTCATATCTAAATCATTAATGTACACTACAAACAGCAAAGGACCCAGCACCCTGCGGTACACCACTGGACACAGGCTTCCAGTCACAAAAACAACCTTCGACCATCACACTCTGCCTCCTGCCACTAAGCCAATTTTGGATCCAATGTGCCAAATTGCCCTGGATCCCATGGGCTCTTACCTTCTTGACCAGTCTCCCATGCGGGACTTTGTCAAAAGCCTTACTGAAGTCCATGTAGACTACATCAACTGCACTACCCTCATCCACACACCTAGTCACCCCTCGAAAAATTCAATCAAATTGGTCAGACATGATCTCCTTCTGACAAAGCCATGCTGACTATCCCTGATTAATCCCTGCCTCTCCAAGTGGAGACTAACTCTGTCACTCAGAATTTTTTCCAAAAATTTCCCGACCACTGATGTTAGGCTCACTGGCCTGTAATTCCCTGGTTTATCCCTACTACCCTTCTTGAACAATGATACTACGTCAGCTGTCCTCCAGTCCTCTGGCACCTCCCCTGTGACCAGAGAGGTTCTAAAAATTTGTGTCAGAGCCCCTGCAATCTCCTCCCTTGCCTCACACAGCAGCCTGGGATACATCCTGTCAGGGCCTGGGGATTTATCCACTTTTAAGCCCGCTAAAACCGCTAGCACCTCCTCCCTCTCAATACTAATTTGTTCAAGTACATCACAATCCCCCTGCCTGATTTCTACGCCTACATCACCCTTCTCCATAGGGAACACGATATATTTCCAAGTCAGGATAGTGTGTGACTATCGAAGAAGCTGTGGCAACATCGTACACACTGCAGACACGGTGCGCCGGTGGTGGAGGCAGTGAATGTTTAAGGTGTTAGATGGGGTGCCAATCAAGCAGTCTGCTTTGTCCAGGATGGTGTTCAGCTTCTTGAGTGTTGTTGGAGTTGCACTCATCCAGGCAAGGGGAGAGTATTCCATCACACTCCTGACTTGTGCCTTGTAGATGGTGGAAAGGCTTTGGGGAGTTAGGAGGTGTAGAATACCCACCCTCTGACCTGATCTTGTAGCCACAGTAATTATGTGATTGGTCCAGTTAAGTTTCTGGTCAATGGTGACCCCCAGGATGGTGGGGGATTTGGCAATGGTAATGCCATTGAATGTCAAGGGGAGGTGGTTAGACTCTTTCTTGTTGGAGACGGTCATTGCCTGGCACTTGTGTGGTGCGAATGTTACTTGCCACTTATCAGCCCAAGCCTGATTGTTGTCCAGGTCTTGCTGCATGCGGGAATAGACTGCTTCATTATCTGAGGAGTGGCGAATGGAACTGAACACTCTGTAATCATCAGTGAACATCCCAACTTCTGACCTTATGATGGAGGGATGAAGCAGCTGAAGATAGTTGTGCCTAGGACACTGCTCTGAGGAACTCCTGCAGCGATGTCCTGGAGCTGAGATGATTGGCCTCCAACAACCACAACCATCTTCCTTTGTGCTAGGTATGACTCTAGCCAGTGGAGAGTTTTTCCCTTGATTCCCATTGACATCAGTTTTACTAGGGCTCCTTGATGCCACACTCGGCCAAATGCTGCCTTGATGTCAACGGCAATCGCTCTCACCTCACTTCGGAATTTAGCTCTTTTTCCATGTTTGGACTAAGACTGTAATGAGGTCTGGAGCCGAGTGATCCTGGCGGAACCCAAACTGAGCATCAGTGAGCAGGTTATTGGTAAGTAAGTGCTGCTTAATAGCACTGTCAACGACACTTTTCATCACTTTGCTGATGTTTGAGAGTAGACTGATGGGGCGATAATTGGCCAGATTGGATTTGTCCTGCTTTTTGTGGACAGGACATACCTGAGCAATTTTCCACTTTGTTGGATGCTAGTGTTGCAGCTGTATCCGTGACTTGTATCTGACCTTATCCCGCCCTGTTTCACAGATGCCCTTCAAAGAGATTAGAGAAGCATACATGAGAGCACATGCAAAAGACACAATATCCAGATCAGATCATAAAGGTGTCTATTGTTACACCCCCAGGCTAGGCTATTGTATAAATTATATATTAGACAGTATCGGCACACTCCTGAGCATAAGATGCTCAGACCACTTATGGAAGTATCCAGCACCATTGTCCCCAAAATAATATAAAAGGTAGAACCGAAACTTGTAACATACAGTGTGTATCAAAGGAAAGAAAATAGTATAATTGGGATTGGTGCTTTATCTTTCTCAGCTTCTGTCTCATTGTACTGCAACAGGCAAAGAATAATAAAAGGCTCTGTGTAAAAGCTTTTTATCAAGTACATATGATCCAAATTGTTTAAGCACTGCAGAGAATGGAGAAAGAAATCAACTCCTTTTTGAAAGTGACACTGAGTTGTATGAACCTTGCTTCTGTTAATCTTCTCAATAAATTTGATTTGTAGTTTTGAGTCTAAGTCAAGGCGGTATTTGCTGTCAGTCAGAGAGATCAGGAGTGTACAGTCTTACTATTTCCAGTGCATATGTTAACAGTATAAAAGGACCATTGTTCACCCTGGAGGGGGCTATCCCAGAATAGTTTGTGAATAAGCTCATGTTTGGTTCACGGGGAGTGAGAGCTTGCCTACAGAAGTGCACTTTTATATTGGGCATGAGGAAAATGTATCCCAAGCAAGCTTGAATCATAACAGGCCTGAAAACAAATTGGATGGTAATTGCGATAAGAATGGTTAAGTTATAGAATTTTTGTTATCTCTTTTCCTTTAAGTTTTAGTGAGACCAGAGAGCTGGGAATGTTAAAATGGAATCCATGTCAAGTTTTCTTTTGTACTTTTAATTTAAAAGTCTGTCGGTTAGACATGTTTCAAACCATGCTTGAAGCCCTCCAATCAGGTTACCTCCCCTGTCACAGCACTGAAACAGCCCTTATCAAAGTCACAAATAATATCCTATGTGACTGCGACCGTGGTAAACTATGCCTGAATCACCTGCAACGGTTTATCCTCCTGCTCTCACACCCTTACCTCTGGTGTCCCCCAAAGATCTATCTGTGGCCCCTCCTATTTCTCATCTACATGCTGCCCCTCGGCGACATCATCCATAAGCACAATGTCAGGTTGCACATGTACACTGACAACACCCAGTTCTACCTCACCACCACCTCTCTCATCCCCTCCACTGCTTCTGATTTGTCCGACATCCAGAATTGGGTGAGCAGAAAATTCCTCCAACTAAATATTGGGAAGACCAAAGCCATAGTCTTTGGTCCCACCACAAACACCGTTTCCTAGCCAATGACTGCATCCCTCTTCCTGGCAACTGTCTGAGGCTGAACCAGACCATTCGAAACCTTGGCATCCTATCTTACCCTGAGATGAGCTTCTGACCCCATATCCTCTCCATCACCAAGACTGCCTACTTCCACTCTGCAACATCGCCCGTCCCCACCCCCGCCTCAATACATCTGCTGCTGAGACCTTCATCCATGTATTTGTTACCTCTAGACTGAACTATTCCAATACTCTCCTGGCCAGCCTCCCACCTTGCACCCTCCGTAAACTTGAGCTCAACCAAAACTCTGCTGCCCGTATCCTAACTCGCAACAAGTCCCATTCACCCATCACCCCCGTGCTCACTGACCTACATTGGCTTCTTGGTCTGGCAAGTCTCAATTTTAAAATTCTCATCCTTGTTTTTAAATCCCTCCATGGCCTCGCCCCACCCTATCTCTGTGACCTCCTCCAGCCCTACAACCCTCCGGGATCTCTGCACTCCTCCAGTTCTGGCCTCTTGCCCATCCTCGATTTTCATTGCTCCACCGTGCTTTCAGCTGCCTAGGCCCTAAGCTCTGGAATTCCCTCCCTAAACCTCTATCCCTCTCTTCCTCTCTCCTCCTCTAAGACGCTCCTTAAAACCTACCTCTTTGACCAAGCTTTTGGTCATCTGTCCATTATCTCCTTATGTGGCTCGGTGTCAAATTTTATTTGATAACGCTCCTGTGAAGCACCTTGGGATGTTTTGCTATGTTGAAGGCGCTATATAAATACAAGTTGCTGTTGTTGTTAGGGAAAAATATCTATTAATTGCTTTCTGTATGTGTATGTGCAAGTGTGCATGTGAAGAGCCAAATACACTGACCTTGTTTGGAGTATACATGGTCACTTCAAAGAAGTCTTTCTCTGTTTATGTTAATAGCTTGCAGACAGACCCCAATCAGGACAAAATTGGTTTGAACAATTCCTTTCAACTTTTGCAGATGCATCAATTAGTTCTAGGAATTCGTAAAAAATTTTGAAAAATCACATCATATGCACTCTAATGCCACATGCACTCTTAGACCATCTGCACCCGAATACCGATGCACTCGTAGCACTTGCATCCTAATACCATGTGCAACCTAATAGCACATGCACTATAACACCATAGCCTTGATTTTCCTTTGAATTACCACCCGTTTTGAGGCAGTGATAAACTGAATGAAGACTCCCATCTCAAATCCAATGATACAGAAACTGCACATGAGTTCACAGAATCCCCACAGTGCAGATAGAGGCCATTTCGGCCCATCGAGACTGCACTGACACATATCCCACCCTATCCTCGTAACCCCACGTATTTAATCCCCCTAACACTAAGGGTCAATTTATCATAGCCAAATCAACCTAACCCGCACATCTTTGGACTGTGGGAGGAAACCGGAGCACCCGGAGGAAACCCACGCAGACACGGGGAGAATGTGCAAACTCCACACAGACAGTCACCCGAGCCGGATTCGAACCCGGGTCCCTGGCGCTGTGAGGTAACAGTGCTAACCACTATGCCACCGTGTTGCCCGAGTTATCTTCCATAAAAGCACCAATCTCCTTTAAGGCCTGTCTAAAAGTCAAATACTCTGGAATATGAGGCATTATTGACTGCATGTACCCCTCCGATCAGTGATATGATTTTATTTAGTGATTAAGTGTATGTAATGTTATAGCATGTGTGGGCTTGGAGTTCCCTCCCATTGGCTGGTTAGCAACAGAGCTGGAATAGCATCTGTCAATGTGAGTCCACTGCTAACCCGCTGCAATTTCTTCCCAAGGACCTTATTTGCTATGCATGGTGGGTTTGGAGCAGAGATACTGACTGCCACTGATCGAGGTAGCTGAGGAGGTGAGCAGCAGGAGCATTGTGCCCAGATCTTGGATACAGTGCAGGAAGCGGTTTAATGATCTAACCAGGTCAGAAAAAGTGAGTCCATTTGCTGATTCACCTCCATCTTGTGGCTTAAGCCACCCACCATCCTGTGGTTTAAGCCCCCCGCCATCCTGTGGTTTAAGCCCCCCACCATCCTGTGGTTTAAGCCCCCCACCATCCTGTGGTTTAAGCCCCCCACCGGCCTTTCACTCTGTCTCGCTAAGATTCTCCAAGACATCACTCCTCACATCCACTCAACTTTCATCAGCACCCAGCCTTCACTTTCTATGCACTTCCTCACCTCCCCATGTATCCACTGTTGCCACTCACTCCAATCCTTATGCAATGTGATGCATGTGTCTCATAGTCTCCCTCACCGAATGAACTACATCCATCGGGTGAATACCTCACCTTGACTCACTCACAGGTCTGTTTTTTTCCCCCCTTGTAGGAGAAGAGAGCACAAAACGCAAGGGAGAGGGAGAGGACTGGAGGTGGATTGCCAAAAATAGTCGAGCTAACAGATGCAGAGGTGGAGGCCCTGGAGATAAGTGACACATCTGCATCTCTCTCAGTCGGAGATGGAGAGACAGAGAGCTCGGAGATAGCTGGTGACAGAATTTTTAAAAACCATCTGGTTCACTAATGTGCTTCCTTTAGAGAAGGAACATCTGCCATCTGGTCTGGCTTACATGTGACTCCAGACCCACAGCAATGTGGCTGACTCTTAACTGCCTCTGAAATGGCCTAGAAAGCCACTCAGTTGTATTCAAGAAGGCGGCTCACCACCTTCTCAAGGGCAATTAGAGATGGGCAAGAAATGCTGGCCTTGCCGGCGACGTCCCATGAATGAATAAAAAAAACACCTTTTAACATGAGAGCTAGACTTTGAGCAATGGTAAAGATGGCAGAAAGCTCTGCAACTGCTTTCACCTGTTTACTCAGATCTGCTTTCTCAATAAACCATAGCCATCAGGAAAATACCCACTACCATTTGTAGTCGGTCTATGCGACATGAACTGCTTCCATATGAAACTTTCAGTATTTATTAGGAGGCGTTTCCTACTATCACAAATATCTCTAACTCACTGGATTAACTATCAGTTCCACAAACAATTTTATCACAAGCCAGTGCTATGTGTGATTTTTTTTGTCACAAGTAAGCAGTATTTGCCCTTTGAGGTTAACGAGACAGCCACTTGAATCATAACTGAAGTTGAGCCATAGAAACATAGGAACAGGAGTAGGCCCTTCAGCCCCTCACGCCTGTTCCGCCATTCAATTGGAATCATGGCTGATCAGTATCTTAACTCCATTTACCCACCTTGCTTCCATATCCCTTAATATCCTTCCCTAACAAAAATCTATCAATATCAGTTTTGAAATTTTCAATTGATCACCAATCTCAACAAATTTTGGGGGCGAGAGTTCCAGGTTTCCACGACCCTTTGTGTGAATACATGCTTCCTGACGTCACCTCTGAATGGCCTAGGTCTAATTTTAAGGTTATGTCCCCTTGTTCTGGACTACCCCACCAGAGGAAATAGTTTCTCTCTATTTATCCTATCAACTCCTTCAATCATCTTAAACACCTCAATTTTATCACCCCATAATCTTCTATACTCGAGGGAATACAAGCCTAGTCTATGCAACCTGTCCTTATAATTTAACCCTTTTAGCCCCGGTATCATTCTGGTGAATCTGTGCTGCACCCCCTCCAAGGCCAATATGTCCTTCCTGAGGTGCGGGGCCCAGAACTGAACAGAGTTCAGCAAAACAAAAAGGAACAAACCAAAACCTACGGATGAGGAATTTCTGTGGAGTGACAACAGAATAGATGTGAGGCGGGAGGTGACAGAGAGAACAGTGTTACACAAGAGTGGCAAAATGTTGTTGATTTTCTGTAAGGCAGCCTTCAACAGCAATCTGTCTGTCAGCTGAAATTCAAGAAAGGACAAATAAAGCAACTTTATTGTTACTTCCCCAACATTTCCTCATGGTCTCCATCTCACAGGCAAGTGCAATGGTGGTATCCTGCTGATAATTAAAGGGCGTGACACTTGAGGGAGCCCAGCAGTGAGTGCAGATAAAACCAAAAAAAAATGCTACAAGTATATTACAATCATGCGAAAATCCAGACTCTTTTTCACCTGCAGAAATATTTTTATAAAATGGGCAAATGAAGGAGCAAAGTCTACATACCTCCTTTAGTTGGTTCCCTGTGCTAACTGACCCCATCTGCGTCTGAAAAACAGAACTTCAGCTAAGGTGACACAATTGCATTGCACTCTCATTTCAAATGTTATTTGAATGGCAATTTCTCTCCTGCCCTGCGCCAGCTGGCAAAGTGCCTATTTTAAACTGGGAAAGAAATCAGGAACTCAGCACCAAACTTTGCCCCATGCGGATAATGGAGAAAATTTCAGTGGCACAACATTTCAGCATTACACTGACAGCTACTGCAGTCTGCTTCTGAAAGGGCTGGCTGCCCAAAAAATTCCATTTCCATGGAAAAATAAACTGAAAAGAAAGCTGGCTTATGATGCAAAAACATAACAGATAGAGAGAGAACCTTCGGATGTTTCTGATGACTGAGTTTTGCCACAGCAGCTGCATTAAAAAAAAAACGAGTCTATTTTAAATTAATGAAAAGCAGAACTTGCAAGCTTCAGTGTGTGAGCACAGGGTTATGGCATCGCCGGTATGCTGGAGTCATATTGCAGGCAACAGTCCAGATGGCAAGAGTCAGCACAGAAACTACTGAGAGCTCTTATTAACTACCCTGAATACTATTACAAATTCACAGCAGAAAGGTCAAAAAAGCGCTAGACAGAATTTTTTCATGGACAGGAAAGAGCCAGAGTAGGACTGAATTAACTATCTCCTGTGAAAATAGCATTACCAGTAAGAATGGAAAAGTAACTCACTGATAGGGATTGATAAAATAATCCATTTTCCAGAGGTATACTGCAGGCATATATTAGCGTTTGGGTCAGAATAAAATTAAACCTATGGTGAATAACTTGCTGGATGTGGAAATTCTAGGGAATAAACATGCAGCTGTTTAGCTGAAGTACAGATACCGGTTTCTATTTTTATGATTAAGGTCCTACACCTATAGTGGGGAGGGGCACAGAGTAATTATGCAGCTTTCACAGGGCTTATTCAGATTGGCTAATTATGATTTCCATAGCAATGGCTAATTGCAGCAAGGCCAAGGACTGCACACTCATGAATAACAAGGAGGAATATTCAGATTCATGCGTACTGTATTTAATACATTCACGTGGTAATGAATGTATAGGCTCTTTTATCTTTTCACTTACAAGTTGGATTCTTTCATTTGTCGGGCAAGTATATACACATATAACCAATGCCAATGAACAGCATCTATTTTATAAATGCACTGAAGCACATCTTGGCTCCAAAACTACTTAAATGTATTCGATTTAAACCTATATTAGGAGAGCATTTTACAATAGGAGCATAACCAAGCAGAGAGGGAAAAGCTAAGCAAATGAAATGAACTTGAAAATAGGAAACATGTGTTGAGGAAAGTCCAACGTATTCTGATATACAAGAACCGAGTTAAAGCAGGACAGTGACTGAGCGATTAAAATACCAGGATATAGAGCTGACAGAATGGACAGGCTCAGCAAAGTGGGTGGAGGAATAGCAATGTTACTGGACTAGTAATCGAAAAGCCTGGAGTATAATCCAAAGAACATGTGTTCAAATCCCATCATGGCAGTTTGAGAATTTGAATTCAGTTCATTCAGGAAATTAAAAAGCTTGTATCAATAAAAGTGACCATAAAGCGCTTAGACTGTTGTAAAAACCCAACTGGTTCACTAATGTCCTTCAGGGAAGGCAACCTGGAATCCTTACCTGGTCTGGCCTATATGTGACTCCAGAGTAAGCATGGTAATGAGGTGGGAGGAGGTATTCCTGGCATTCCCACCTCACGTTCCTCCTCGTCTTTCCATTGAATACCCAAGCAGAAGGACATCTAAAGAAACCTAGTGCTGGGGTTTCTGCCTGGATCCCCACTGCCTGGCCTTGCTGCAACTAGCCATTGCTATGGAAATCACAATTAACCAATACATTTTTGGTCTCAGGAATTTCAGGCTACTGCTCTCCAGCAGGACTCAGAAGGTCCGGATGTCAACAGCCAGGACCACTGCGCACATCTCTCAGGCCTGCAGCTGTGTGATTTCCACTCCTAGTTCCTAGCACATGGCCCTGTCAAGGCAGAAGGTCTGTACCAGGACTGGGCCTGTGGCCCAGTCTATGAGGATTGTGTACATTTCTCTCCTCATAGGCACAGTGCATTTCAGGTATGCTGCACCTACTGGGTGCCCAGCAGGGCCCAGGCACAGGCATTTACCCTCATCTTCAGCTGCTTCATCAATGACCTTCCCTCTATCATAAGGTCAGAAGTGGGGATGTTTGCTGATGATTGCAGAGTGTTCAGTTCCATTTGCAGCTCCTCAGATAATGAAGCAGTCTGTGCCCACATGCAGCAAGAACTGCACAACACCTAGACTTAGGCTGATAAGTGGCAAGTAACATTCACACCCCACAAGTGCCAGACAATGACCATCTCCAACAAGAAAGAGTCTAAAAACCTCCCTTGACATTCGATGCCATTACCATCATCAAATCCCCCCAACATCAACATCCTGGGGGTCAGCATTGACCAGGAACTTAACTGGACCAGCCACGTAAATACTGTGGTTACAAGAGCAGGTCAGCGGCTGGGTATTCTGCAGCGAGTGTCTCACCTTCTGACTCCCTAAAGCCTTTCCACCACCTACAAGGCAGAAGTCAGGAGTGTGATGGAATACTCTCCACTTGCCTGGATGAGAGCAGCTCCAACAACACTCAAGAAGCTCAACACCATCCAGGACAAAGTAGTCCACTTGACTGGCACCCCATCCACCACCTTAAACATTCACTCCCTCCACCACCGGCGTACCGTGGCTGCAGTGTACCATCTACAAGATGCACTGCAGCAACTCGCCAAGACTTCTTCGACAGCACCTCCTAAACCCGCGACCTCTACCACCTAGAAGGACAAGGGCAGCAACTGCATGGGAACACCACCAGCTCCAAGTTCCCCTCCAAGTCACACATCATCCTGACTTGGAAATATAGCACCGTTGCTTCATCGTCGCTGGGTCAAAATCCTGGAACTCCCTCCCTAACAGCACTGTGGGAGTACCTTCACCACAAGGACTGCAGCGGTTCAAGAAGGTGGTTCACCACCATCTTCTCAAGGGCAATTAGGGATGCGCAATAAATGCTGGCCTTGCCAGCAACGCCCACATCTCGTCAATGAATACATATTTTTAAATGTCTGAAGGGTATGGGGACTGAAATTATTCAATCTTTAACTGCTACTTTTGTAAGCTTGCTAAATTTGGGAGAGATTTCTGGGAATTGGAAAGTCCCTAATATGAACACATTATTGAAAAAGTGGGTTGTTCAGGCAATTACTGGAGAGTGGTTCTAATTAACTTTAATCACAGTGCAAATGTCAACAAGCAGCTGATGACATACTCGAATGCCATCACAGATCTGACTGTGATGCTTGCCTTTATCTAGACCACCTTGCTAAAGTCTGTCGGTGGAATTGTACTGTTGCCATTGGCAATGATGCCAGAGTGGAGTTGGTGATGGGGTGGCCAGGAACTTGGGCAGAGTTCGCTCTCATTAGATCTCTACTCTATGTACACATCAAACGATATTCTGTCCAGCCAAAAGTGCCCGAGAGCTTCATTTACATATTCTAATACACTTAAATTATTTAAATGAAGTTCAGTACAATTCCCTATACATTTAAGTAAACTTAATTAAAGTTCTGCCTAGGCGTGTTGTTGGAATTTGCCGCATTCCCAATTGGACACAGTAAATTAATACACTATCACCACATAATCCAATTGTCTAAACCCTTTGATTAAAGCAACAGTTACCACTTGGATGTAAAGGTAAAGGCATGATTTTTTTTTAAGTTAAAGTTTCCTCACTGGAATGGTATTCAATAGCCTGCGAATTAAACCAACTCTTCCAAGTTTCATTGAGGATATGAACCTGTGATTAGTTCTCTATATTTGATAATTATGTTTAGTTGTGAAGTGATCCTGATAAATGCACAATCACTGGAAATTCAAGCGGAAGTCCATTTGTACTTTTACAATGTAATAAAAATGAGTTACAAAATCTACAGCTAATAAAGATAAAACCCATTTATTTGTTAACCAATAAACATTTAAAGGCTGTATTGCTGAGGCAGTTTATATCATCTGTAAAATGTCCGCTTGCCTACATAAATAGATTTTCAGCTCATAAATTTGCCACAACTTGTTCCAGAGCTGTCAAATTCATTATCAAGTGCCTTAATTAGCTTTCGCTAACTGTGGAAAATCCCGAACAAGAGGATTTATGAAACGTTTTAATTTTATACTTGCTGACATCAGTGTCTGCGAACCATGCCAATTAACCCAGTGTTTCCAATAGCTATGTGGAAACAGCAGTTACTGAAGAATGTGGGGTGATTTGCCATTTAGCACATATATTTTCCCTACCAAAATGTATCATCTCACAATTCTCTGCATTAAATTTCATCTGACAACTATCTTCCCAAACTACTAACCTGCCTGTATCCTCCTAACATCCTATTTTTGTGTTGCCTGTAAACTTTGATATTATGCCCTTTATACCAGAATCCAGAAAACTAGATATATCAAGAAGAGCAATGGTTCTAAAACAGACCGTTGGAGGGCGCCACTGTTTACATTTCTCCAGTCTAGAAATACATCCATTAACTACTCCTCTCTAGGGGCAATTTTAACTGCCCACTCGGCAGAAACCAGGTAGGCGCGCAGTTAAAATCGTCCGTGGGAATCACCTGCCGACGTCCCACACCGATCCTACAGGTTCTGATTTTAACCTACTCTTTGAAAACCAATCAGCCGATATCATTGGGCCCAATGGCTATTTTAACCAGAGGCCTGCGAGGGTAGGCCAACCTAGTGGGAAGAGCAGTCGGGGCCAGAAGAGGCCCAAATGGTAAGTCTTTTTGTTGACTTTCCTTGTGGGGCCAGGAGGAGCAGGAGTGCTTCTCCTGCTCCAGGCTTTCCTCCTCCCCGAAACCCCTCCCAAACCTCCAGCCCTACGACTTAACTGAGTGCTGGGGACTGTTCCTTCAGTCCCCGGCGCTGACCTCCTGCAGCCCGACATTGTGCTCTCGCCTACCATCCAGCTGTTGCTTCCCGCTGCTTTTGGGCGGGACGCTGACTGAGGCTATGCAGATAAGGTTCGGCAGATTAAACCTCCCGGGCCTCATGCTGCCGAGGTCGGGACGGTTTACCGCCAGTCTCGGCCCCCGTCCGACTGCTCCCCTCCCCAAGTTAAAATCGGGGCTTCTGTTTTCTATCCTTTAAACAGCTTACTATCCATTCTCTTTAATGGTATGGGGTCAATTTTCATATATTGCATACAACGGGTGGGTGGTAGGTCAGGCACACGCTCCACTTGCCCAGTGATGTTAGCAGGAGGCCTGATCCATTTTTGTGGTCATGCTTCATCCTAATATTCAGGGCAAGGTACCAGCACTAACTGTACTGCTTATAGGCTGTTTGCCAATTGGGAGAACAGGAAATCCAGCAGTGCTGCCTCTATTTAAAGGTAGCCGGCACCTCTTAAAGGGGAGGTGCACTTTTTATATGATGGATACTTTTTCACATTCTGCTGACGACTGCAGTCAGGGTTTTCGGATGGTGCCGTAAGGGTGCTCATAGAGCAAGTGAGCAGCAGGAAGGATATCCTCTTCCACCATGATGGTTGCCAGGTTCCCAAGCAGATTTCTCATCAGCAATGGTGAGAGGTTGCAGAACACATAAATAGTATAGGAAGGTTCCACAAACAGGACCTGCAGTAATGCAGGATAAAAATGATTGACCTTATCAGAGCTGCAATGGTATGACTCCCCTTCAGATCTTTCTTATTTTCTGCAGAGCCCTGAACCACCCTACTTTAGCCTCAGCACTACCAACCCTTCCCTCTCCTCTTCCGATGCCTCTCCTGCCACCTAAACAGGATACTTCACTTCACTCCTGCTTGCACTTGTACAGTCAGGACCTGCTACAGCGCTCACAACTACTTCCCCCTCTATACCTGCTGCTTTGTCCTCTCATCATACACACTAGGCTAAGCTGCCTCACACATCTTTAGAATTCTTCAACAGGGACACAGTGACCCACTTCCATTCTTCTTGCAAAATACACTGACAAACAACAGGAGGAAGTGTACAAAATTAGGACAAGCTCTTCCCCCAGTACAAGTGCTCACATTAATGAGGGAGGCAGTCATCAAAATGATTGGCACTGGAGGGGGCGAGGCTGCATACTAGGGTATTTGGGAATCTTCCTTTCCGTCTCTCTTTAGACTGACCTCTCTCACTCACAATCAGCATGACAACCTGATGGTGCATAGTGCTGCCACTCATGCTAACCCTTGGCTCTCTCTCCTCATTCTATGTCCATCAGAAGTCTCAGGGCAAGTTGCAGCAGATGCTGAGGAGGAGAACCCTCCTGAAGATGCACCATCACCCACATTAACCCTGTCGAGCGCCAGTGCTGGAACTGTCGCTCCTCGGCACTGGGCGATTCACTGAGCACAAGTGAGCAGAAACAAGTGCAGGTGGAAAAGATGGACAAGGAAACACCTTACCGGAGGCAAGTCCATGCCTAGCTTTGCTGTAAACGACTGAGATGCAGACTTTAGGGGCCCAGATTTAAGAGAAGAATGGTGTATGTGCTCCACCAATTGTTTAGTGCACTGGACTGCCTGCCAGAGCGCTTCCGCAGGATGTCAGCGAGTGTGGGATTCTGGCACACGGCATCGAAACTCTGCAGTCATCTATGGAGCATGTGGTCACATCAATGTGTGTGGCAGCTGGGACCTCCCTGCAGGAGTCTCTGGCACCAGTAATTGCATCTCTCAGGGATGCTTATACTGGGGCCATGCAGGCTCTGAGCTCAACCATCTCCTTCACCTTGGACAGACTGAATAGACAGGGGCTTCAATTGGATCACAGATCTCCGACAGACTGCTCTCCTGCATATCAGTGGGAGAGCGAGCCACAGTCTCGTGGGAGTGGGACTTGCCACTGGACTCCATATCCAACACCAGTGCACTGTGACTGCAGCATGCACAATCTACAGGATGCACTGCAGCAATTTTTGTAGTTATTCATTCACGGGATGTGGGCATCACTGGCAAAGCCAGCATTTATTGTCCATTCCTAATTGCCCTTGAAAAGGTGGTGGTGAGCCGTCTTCTTGAACCGCTGCAGTCCGTGTGGTGAAGGTACTCCCACAGTGCTGTTAGGGAGGGAGTTCCAGGATTTTGACCCAGAGACGATGAAGGAACGGCGATATATTTCCAAGTCAGGATGGTGTGTGACTTGGAGGTGGTGGTGGTGTTCCCATATGCCTGTTGCCCTTGTCCTTCTAGGTAGAAGAGGTCGCAGGTTTGGGAGGTGCTGCCGAAGAAGCCTTGGCGAGTTGCTGCAGTGTATCTTGTAGATGGTGCACACTGCAGCCACGGTACGCCAGTGGTGGAGGGAGTGAATGTTTAAGGTGGTGGATGGGGTGCCAATCAAACGGGCTGCTTTGTCTATCAAGCTTCTTGACTGTTGTTGGAGCTGCACTCATCCAGGCAAGTGGAGAGTATTCTATCACACTCCTTACTTGTGCCTTGTAGATGGTGGAATCAGGAGGTGAGTCAGGAGGTGAGTCACTCGATGAAGAATACCCAGCTTCTGACCTACTCTTGTAGCCACAGCAATTCACCAAGCTTACTTTGATAACACAGAGATTGGCGTCTTTCCCTCAGCTGATCCAACCCCTCAAAAGGCAGGTTAACACAGTAATCGGGCCGGGCCCCACAAGTACGACGAAACAGGCAATATTGGCTCCTGATTACCCTGACATACCTTCTTTCATGCAATACCACGTAAAGCATGGCCGGCTGTGATTGCAGTGCTGCTGAAAAATCTTCCAGTGAAATGGCGAGACAGGAATTAACATCTCATTGTGACCCCCAGGCTTTTACTCGGTGCAGCTGCCATTGAGAAATTGAACTCTGTGGTGCAAAGAGGCCCCCTAAAGTTTGAAAATGGCATCCGTGATGCGTGTGCATAATTCCGACGGGAAGTGCGTCGGACGCCATATTTGTAAAGGGGTTTGCGCGGGTGAAGCTAATGACCGCCGGCAGCATGCAGAGTAGTTGGATCATGACGTCAATCAGTGTGCATTGCTAATTTGATGCCAGCACCACCATTTGTGAGCTCCACGCAGCAGCCTACGCCCTCCCTTAATCTCACACTGCTAGAAACGATGTTAAATGGCATGAAGGACCCCCTCACCAGCGCTATTTAAAGGGAAATCAGCGACAAACAATGCTTGAGACGTCTGCACTTCACTAAAGAGAATGCGACTGAAATCTGCTACCTGCTAAGAACATAAGAACATAAGAAGAATATAAGAACATAAAAATTAGGAGCAGGAGTAGGCCATACGGCCCCTCGAGCCTGCTCCGCCATTCAATAAGATCATGGCTGATCTTTGACCTCAACTCCACTTTCCTGCCCTATCCCTATATCCTTTAATTCCTCTGGAGTCCAAAAAGCTACCTATCTCAGCCTTGAATATACTCAACGACTGAGCATCCACAGCCCTCTAGGGCAGAGAATTCCAAAGATTTACAACCCTTTGAGTGAAGAAATTCCTCCTCATCTCATCTTACATGGCTGACCCCTTATCCTGAGACTATGCCCCCTAGTTCGAGACTCTCCAGCCAGGGGCAACAATTTCTCAGCATCTACCTGTCAATCCCCCTCAGAATCTTATATGTTTCAATGAGATCACCTCTCACTCTTCTAAACTCCAGAGAGTATAGGCCTAATCTACTCAATCTCTCCTCAAAGGGCAACCCTCTCATTCCAGGAATCAATCTAGTGAACCTTCGTTGCACCACCTCTAAGGCAAGTATATCCTTCCTTAAATAAGGAGATCAAAACTGTGCACGGTACTCCAGGTGTGGTCTCACCAAAGCCCTGTACAATTGTAGCAAGACTCCCTTACACTTGTACTCCAACCCTCTAGCAATAAATGCCAACATGCCATTTGCTAATTTCCTAATTGCTTGCTGTACCTGCATGCTAACTCTCAGTGTTTCTTGTACTAGGACACCTAGATCTCTCTGAACACCAACATGTAATAATTTCTCACCATTTAAAAACTATTCTGTTTTTCTATTCTTCCTGCTTGCTGTAGCCACAACTCTAACCTCAGAGCAGGCAAGGATCACGTTGTCTGTGGCTGTCAAGGTGACCGTGGCTCTGAACTTTTATGTGTCGTAATCTCTGGATGATGACCGGAGCCACGAGCAAATTGGCATAGGGTCAATAGGATCAGGGAGATGAATGCGTGGCTCAGAGATTGGTGTGGGAGAAATGGGTTTCAGTTCGTGGGGCACTGGCACCAGTACTGGGGAAAGAGAGAGCTGTTCCGTTGGGACAGACTATACCTAAACCATGCTGGGACCAGAGTTCTAGCGAATCGAATAACTAGGGCGGTAGATAGGGCTTTAAACTAAATAAGAGGGGGGGAGGGTCCTGGTGGAGAGAAATCTGGAATGCTAAAGAGAAAAGACAAGGAAGCAGTGCAGGAAAGTGATTGGGGTAAGGATAACCAGATTGTGTCAGGGAGGGACAAAGCGTACAAACAAAGGAGTGCACGAACAAATAGGGTCCGGGTAAGAAAAAATGGTAATAAGACAAATAGGGCCATAGTACAAACAAATATTAAGATGTCTAAAAATGTTAAAAAGACAAATCTAAAGGCACTGTATCTGAATGCACGAAGCATTCGTAATAAGGTAGACAAATTAACAGCGCAAATAGATGTAAATGGATACGATATAATTGCGATTCCGGAGACATGGCTGCAGGGTGACCAAGGCTGGGAGTTGAATATCCAAGGATATTCGATATTTAGGAAGGACAGGCGAAAAAGAAAATGAGGTGGGGTGGCGTTGTTAGTAAAGGATGAAATCAGAGCAATAGTGAGAAAGGATATTGACTCAGAAAATCAAGATGTAGAATCAGTCTGGGTGAAGCTAAGAAGCACCAAGGGGCAGAAAACATTGGTGGGAGTTGTCTATAGGCCTCCAAACAGTAGTGGTAATGTAGGGGATGGCATCAAACAGGAAATTAGAGATGCATGTAACAAGGGTACTAGAGTAATCATGGGTGACTTTAATCTACATATAGACTAGCCAAACCGAATTAGCACTAATACTGTGGAGGATGAATTCCTGGAGTGTGTACGAGATGGTTTTTTAGACCAGTACGTTGAGGAGCCAACTAGGGAACAGGCTATCCCAGATTGGGTATTGTGCAATGAGAAGGGGTTAATTAATAATCTTATTGTGCGGGGTCCTTTAAGGAAGAGTGACCATAACAAGATAGAATTCTTCATTAAGATGGAAAGTGAAGAAGTCCAATCCGAAACTAGGGTCATAAATCTAAACAAAGGAAACTACGAAGTTATGAGTAGTGAGTTGGCTATGATCGATTGGGGAGCTTCATTAAAAGGCATGAGGGTGGATAGGCAATGGCTAACATTTAAGGAACAAATGCATGAATTGCAAGAGTTATACATTCCTTTCTGGCACAAAAACACAAAAGAAATTAAGTATAGTTTTAGATCCAAAGAGCAGTCATATAAAGTTGCCAGAAAAAGTAGCAAGCCTGAGGATTGGGAGCAGTTTAGAGTTCAGCAAAAAAGGACCAAGAGATTGATTAAGAGGGGAAAAATAGAGTATGAGAGTAAACTTGCAAGGAACATAAAAGCAGATTGTAAAAGCTTCTACAAGTATGTAAAAAGAAAAAGATTAGTGAAGACAAATGTAGGTCCCTTACAGTCAGATACGGGAGAATTTACAATGGGGAACATGGAAATGACAGAGCAATTAAACAAATTCTTTGGTTCTGTCTTCACGAAAGAGGACACAAATAACTTCCCAGAAATGCTAGGGAACCAAGGGGTAGAAATTAGGTCGCGCCCCATTTGGGGCGCAAATATCGTCTGGACGCAAATATTAGCGCCTGGCGCTAATTATCGGCACTGACTGGAAACTTCACTTTTACCGCCCCGGGAGGTGAGTGGAGCGCTAAAGCAGGCGCTGCACACCTGTCTTAAGGCGCAAAGGCCAAGGAGTGAGGCGCTACCTCAGAGCGCTGGCGAAGCTCATGTAATGTCAGTCAGCAATGGAACACACACACAATGGCACGGGCCAGTTCTTAAAGGGGATGGTTAATCTTGCTTTCCATCCACATCCTGTTCATTGCAGCCTTGAATCTCGGCCTGGAGAGACTTGCACATCAAATGTGCTGGAAAGAACAATGGAGAGTACCAGGCAAAGAGCTCAGAGTGCAGCTCCCACAGTCTCTGCTAAATCGATACAAGGAATGGCAAATCAAAATGAACCTGCAAAGTGCTGCTCAGTACCCAAAACTCCTTCACACAACGTTGAATCTCTCCAGAAGTCTCTCCCTCTCGCTCTCAGAATGCGTAGTTCAAAAATGCTACCAACAATAAAAGACAGGAAGAGGCCCCCTTTAAATAGCGCCCCCCCCAGCCCCACAGCGATTGATAGCGTTCAAGTCTTCTGGTCGTTGGATGCGCCAGGCAGTAAGGCAGGGGGCGCCACTCAATTTCCGCTCCGGGGCGCCACAAGGGCGTTGCACCATGGAATGACGTCACAATCTGCGCGCGCAGGTGGTCGCAGCGGTAAGTTTTAGCGCCGCCGCACAATGTCAAGTTAAGTTCCCGAGCGGCGCAAACATCGCTGCACCCGGGCGTTAGCAGCTTTGCGCCCCATTAGCGCCCTCTTAAGGCGCTAACGGGAGGCGCAACCAACTGAATTTTTACCCCAAAGGTCTAGTGAGAAGGAGGAATTAAAGGAAATTAGTATTAGTAAAAAAATAGTGCTGGAGAAATGAATGGGACTGAAAGCCGATCAATCCCCAGGGCCTGATAATCTGCATCCCGGAGTACTAAAAGAGGTAGCCATGGAAATAGTGGATGCATTGGTTGTCATCTTGCAAAATTCTATAGATTATGGAACAGTTCCTGCAGATTGGAGGGTGGCAAATGTAACCCCACTATTTAAAAAAGGAGGGAGAGAGAAAACAGGGAACTGCAGACCGGTTAGCCTAACATCAGTAGTAGGGAAAATGTTAGAGTCTATTATAAAGGATATGATAACAGGACACTTAGAAAATATCAACGGGATTAGACAAAGTCAACATGGATTTATGAAAGGGAAATCATGTTTGACAAACCTACTGGAAATTTTTAAGGATATAACTGGTAGAATAAATAAGGGGGAACCAGTGGATGTGGTGTATTTGGATTTTCAGAAGGTCTTTAATAAAGTCCACATAAGAGGTTAGTGTATAAAATTAAAGCACATGGGATTGGGGGTAATATACTGGCATGGATTGGAAATTGGTTAACAGACAGGAAAAAGAGAGTAGGAATAAATGGGTCTTTTTTGGGGTGGCAGGCGGTGACTAGTGGGGCACTGCAGGGAACACTGCTTGGGCCCCAGCTATTCACAACATATATCAATGATTTGGATGAGGGAACCAAATGTAATATTTCCAAGTTTGCTGACAACACGAAACTGGGTGGGATTGTGAGTTGTGAGGAGGATGCAAAGAGGCTTCAAGGCAATTTAGACAAGTTGAGTGAGTGGGCAAATACACGGCAGATGCAGTATAACATGGATAAATGTGAAGTTATCCACTTCGGTAGGAAAAATAGAAAGGCAGAGTATTATTTAAATGGTTATAGATTGGGAAATGTTGATGTACAGAGGGACCTGGGGGTCCTTGTACACCAGTCACTGAAAGCAAACATGCAGGTGCAGCAAGCAGTTAGGAAGGCAAATGGTATGTTGGCCTTCATTGCAAGAGGATTTGAGTACAGGAGCAAGGATGTCTTACTACAGTTATACAGGGCCTTGGTGAGACCACACCTGGAATACTGTGTGCAGTTTTGGTCTCCTTACCTAAGAAAGGATATACTTGCCATAGAGGGAGTGCAGCGAAGGTTTACTAGACTGATTCCTGGGATGACAGGACTGTCGTATGAGGAGAGATTGTGTCGACTAGGCTTGTATTCACTAGAGTTTAGAAGAATGGGAGGGGATCTCATTGAAACGTATAAAATTCTGACAGGGCTAGACAGACTGGATGCAGGGAGGATGTTTCCCCTGGCTAGGGGCCGGGGGGGGTCTTGAACGAGGCGTCACAGTCTCCGGATACGGGGTAGGACATTTAGGACTGAGATGAGGAGAAATTTCTTCACTCAGAGGGTGGTGAACCTGTGGAATTCTCTACCACAGAAGGCTGTGGAGGCCAAGTCATTGAATATATTTAAGAAGGAGATAGATAGATTTCTAGACACAAAAGGCATCAAGGGGTATGGGGAGAGAGCGGGAATATGGTATTGAGATAGAGGATCAGCCATGATCATATTGAATGGCAGAGCAGGCTCAAAGGGCTGAATGGCCTACTCCTGCTCCTATTTTTCTATGTTTCTATGGTCTGGCTCCTTCCAGGCTACTGCTGGAGATATATGCAACATGTCGCAGTTTGCAGTACACTATACAAAGAGAGACAGCTTCATCTCCATTCCTCTTGCCAGAGACAAGCAGGTGGGGCAAGCACAAGGGCTTGCTCAGATTGCAATCTTCCCCATGGTGCAGGGTGCCATTGACTACATGCACATTGCTTTGCGTGTACGTCATGTCAATTCTGCCATTTTCATGAACCGAAAGAGATTCCACTCCCTCAATGTGCAGCTGGCAGCGCATCATGCAGGTGAAAGCCCATTACCCTGGCAGTAGAAATGATTAGTTCATTCTCTCGCAGCCCTCTGTGCCAGCTGTATTTGAACCACGACGGCAAATCAAAGGGTGGCAACTGGGCACCACTCATGACATGGCTCATGACTCTGGCCCGGAACCCACGCTCATGTGCACAGCAGGCATTCAATGAGAGCCATGCTGCCACAAGGAATATTATACCGCACACCATTTGTGTCCTCAAGCAACACTTCCGCTGCCTGGACCGCTCTTAAGGAGCCCTTCAGTACTTAGCTGAGCGGGTCTCAAGATTTGTGGCGCTACGTTGCACTCGGCACAACCTTGCCATTATGAGGGAGCTGCCCTTGCCACCACCTATCAGGTGAGATGCTGAGGAGCAGGAACACAAAGAGGGGGAGAAGGAGGAAGTGGAGGAGCAGGAACTGGTGGAACATGAAGAGAAAGGGAGGCTGCAGTGTAGACAGCCCCTTTCCGCCTGGGCTCTACATGATCAAATAATTCATAAGCGATACCAGTAACCTCAACCACACCTTCCCATTCACCAACAGTCCCACAATCCTTAACTTCCCTCTGTCACTAACCATCACATCATCCTCTTTCCCACAATGCAAAAATAAAAGCCAACACAAAATACACATTCCAATCCAAATTTATAAATTAAATCATGACATAATGCATAAAAAATAAACTAATCATCATTGTGCATTCCCTTAGTGCCTCTTCTGTGTGCCTTTGCCTATCCTAGTGCTTCTACGAGGTGTCATAGAGTCATAGAGTTATACAGCACAGAAAGAGGCCCTTCGGACCATCGTGACTAAACCGGCCATCAAGCCCTATCTATTCTAATCCCATTTTCCAGCACTTGGTCCGTAGCCTTGTATGCTATGGCGTTTCAAGTGTTCATCTAAATGCTTCTTGAATGTTGTGAGGGTCCCTGCCTCTACCACCCTTTCAGGCAATGAGTTCCAGATTCCAACCACCCTCTGGGTGAAAAGGTTTTTCCTCAAATCCCCTCTAAACCTCCTGCCCCTTACCTTGAAACTATGCCCCCATGTTATTGACCCCTCTACTAAGGAGAAAAGTTCCTTTCTATCTATCCTATCTGTGCCCCTCATAAATTTGTACACCTCAATCAGGTCCCCCTCAGCCTTCTCTGCTCTAAGGAAAACAACCCCAGCCTGTCCAGTCTCTCTTCATAGCTGTAGCGCTCCAGCCCAGGTAACATCCTGGTGAATCTCCTCTGCACCCTCTCCAATGCAATCACATCCTTCCTATAGTGTGGCGACCAGAACTGCACACAGTATTCCAGCTGTGGCCTAACTGTAGAATTCGCAATTATCGCGATTTCATTTTAATAAGGAGAAAACACAAAGTTTCGTTCAAAACAGCTTTTATTTCAGCGGAATGCTGTCAGGTTTAAATTGGACACAAGCAGCCTGTAAAATGGCCGCCGCACCTCGTGACAGAACATTCTAGACTTTTCAACAGGCAGACAAGATGGCGTTCCAATAAACATTTTTTTGCAGGATCGATAACGATTCAGCACAGTGAAGACAATACACAGGACATTATGGGTTTACAGTATAAACATCGATACTGGAATCGGTCTCCCAGGTACAAAGGAAAGCCATCAAGGGCCCATCCAAAGGACATTAATATGTAAACTCCCAACGGCTCTACGATGAGAGAGCCGTTAGCAGGTAGTTATACAGGACACTTGGAAGCCCCAAACCCCTCCAGGGGGAACACCGACCGATTTAACAATGGGAGAAATATTAGCAGGTACTCAAACATTCAGGAGTAGCCCCGAAACCCATTAAGGACAGAGATCACCCATACAGGACATTTTTGGGCGCCAAACCGTAAACAAAAGAATGGACATTGTAGTTGGGCGGGAAACGGAAGAACTGTGCACTATAATTGCAGGCCCCAAAACCGTCCATTCGCTCTCTGGCCTCTTGCTCTTGCTCTTGCCTCGTGTTCTTGACTCTTGCCGCTTGTTGCTGTTATCATCGTGGCTGCTCCTGTGTAAAAGACTGTTGCAAAGACCTATGTTGGTAGCTGGCAGCGGAACCGAAGGCCCGGGATGAGATGAGATGAGATGAGATGAGAGGAGAAGAGAAGAAGACCTTATCCATCGCCACGGTCAGTAGATCCCGACCGCGCCTGTAGGTCGATCAGCCAAGTCTTCTCGACAGGAAGTTTTCTTCTTTAACAAGACATATTGCATCGATGATAAGTGGACTGTGCAAACACATCGTATCAGCGATATTGACAACGGTGCTCCACCATACCTTGTATCCAACCAACAGAGGTCTTCACTACAGCGGACGGTCCAGCCGACTGACCGAGCAGCAAAAGCAGTAAACAAGTGGGACCAGGAGATCTCCTGACCAACACGTGGGTGCTGCGGTGAAAAACATCCGATCAGCTATTCGGGATTTCTCCGAGTTATTACGAGTGGTGAGCATGAGTCTCGGGATCCTACGCAGCTAGTTTAGGATAGCTATTGATAGGGGAGGGTTAAAGATTAAGGATATTTGTAATGTGTGCCCTATTTACGTTGTGCCGTTCGTTCCTCGTTTCCCTAAGAGTGATTATAACTGTTTGTAAGATTGTACTGTCATTAATCTGTGCATATGACATGTATTTCATAATTTTAAGTATCATGCAATAAAGATTTTCCATTTCGTACCATTCAAACCAAGTCTACATGAGTCTTATCTCCATTACTGCTCTCGCATCTAAGTCCAGTGTCTAGAACCGTAAGGGAGAGTGATTCGAACCACTCACAGGGGTGTCTAGTGTTCCCAGACTGGCTGGAGACCAGGCCTAGACCCGCACTGACATACAGGCTGCACAGAGCCGCGTGAATCTCACAGGCTACGAGACACGCAGGGTCAGGAGAGAATCCCTTACAGAAAATGGCGACCGCGGCAGGACACTGGCAGCGAGAGGGTAGTGTGTTAGATTTTGGAATGACTGTACGAAATGTGATGCAGGAAAAGATAGCGGATTACGTATTTGGAAAGGTTAATCTAACGAAAAAGTGGATAAGCGAATTGTTAGCGGATAAGAGCCCACTAGAGGCAGCTGAAAGGTGGACTGATAGTAAGGAGCATAAAAAGGCAGTTGAGAAAGCAGTCTGGCTTATGTGCTACAAAAGGCAGGTTCAGATTTCAAACCAGACCAATACAGCGCTAACCGCTCGAATCAAGCAGTTAGAGGAGGAAATGGAGGAGAAGGTTTCTGGAGGGGAGGCGCTCATTAAGAGTTTACATGAGTTACGCCAGGAAAGCCAGGAAGTCTCCAGTTACCTTAAAACAAGGGTAGAGTATCTCGAGTGCCAGATCACTGAAGCAAAATTAAACGAGAGTAGGATGAAGGAAAGATGTAACCGTCAAGCTGCCCAGATAAGAACTCAAGAAGAGAGCTTAATGGGGGTTAGGTCGGCGTATAAGTTGGCCCTTGAGGATAAGTTTCAGGGAGCCGACCATAGCGCCTGCGAAAAAGAGATAGAGAGCCTCAAAAAGGCCGTGAATAATGCGAACGGCATGGTGTGCCTTATTAATCCGTCGGCACGCCAGCCGCTAGTAAATGAGAGATTTAGAAATTCCCCACCAAGTAAAGCAGAAGAAGTAGTAGCCACTGCGCCCCCCGCGCCACCCAGCTATTCAGAAACCTGGGTTAGGGAGGAAGCAACGGAAGAAGCAAAAGAGCCCGTTGAAAAGGAGGTAGAAAAGGGATCGTTGTATCCAGTAACGGGTATTAAAAGGGGCCCAAGCAGAAACGGTGGGGAAGAACCGGGGGATCTCCTCGGACAGCTGGTGTTGCCTCACAGTTCACATCAGCTGAGGGCCATGATAAACCACGTAAGGAAGCTGACCGAGATAGACGACCCTTCCGTACATTTTAGGGAAGTTGAGCAAGCCGCAGCCATCAACGGCTGCGATGATGGGGAGACAGCAAAAATGCTGCTGTTCTCGTTAGATAGCTCGGTCCTTCAGTGTCTCTCAGGCGATAGCAAGAGGGGTAATAAAAGTTATGAGGAATTGAAAAATGAGGTCCTAGAAGTAGTGGGAGCGAACGACGGAGGTCCGTTTGCTAGAGTGGGACAGACAGTGCAGATGGAGGGAGAACCCCCGAAGGTTTTTGCCGACAGGCTGTGGCCAGTATATGAGCGCAGCTGTCTAGGTGCGCCCGAACGCGAAGATGTGGAAGGCGCCGCTTTAATTCATTGGCTTAGGTGCATAATAGCCAACAGTTTACCAGCCGTTAGAGAGCAGGCAAAAGCCTGGTTCGATCCCAATGACCTCAACCTTACGGAAGAGTCGGTCTTGAATCGACTTACGTTGGGTTACCGTAACATAAGGGGTATGACGACACGTCCCTTTAAGGGAAGAGTACATGAGGTACGACCCGCAGCCCCGACTCAAAGAGAGTGGCATCAGGAGGGTAATCGCGCCCCACAGGCAAGTAATGCCTGTTACGGGTGTGGGAAGACAGGGCACTGGCGCAAGCACTGCAGGAACCCTTGGAAGGATTCCAAGGATAAAAATCCCGCGGTCCGAACCCAGGCGCCTGTCCCGGCTAAGGAAGCAAAGGCACCCACCTCTCCCGAAGACCTCGAAGCAGTGTTAGGAGTCATGCGCAAGATGGTTTTGAATGCGCGTGGACAGGTGGCGGTCGCAACCGGCCCCGTAGGTGCCGCAGGACCGTCTAATAGTGCCCCATGACTAGAACCAGCACAGCCCGTCTACCTGTGTCCGCTCAGCTATGATGCGTGGAGGCGACCTGTGGTGGAGATGGAGGTAGAGAAACAAAAGGGCAGTTATTTGTTGGACACGGGAGCTTCTTGCACCATAATCCATACAGATGACCCTTTTGACTCGCCGCTATCTACCAAGGTCCCATTCACGCTAGCAGGGTTCACAGGGAAAGAACAGGCTGGCACGTTTTCCCTCCCGCTATCCATTCGTTTAGGGACACTTCGCCTTAAGTGGAAGTGTATACTGATGGCATGGCAAAAGGGGGGTGGAAGAGGTATTCTCGGGTCCGATCTCCTAGCGGGACACGGGATCCTCGTGGACCTCAGAAATCACTGTCTCTGGGGGGCTAAAGGTGAAAAAGGCGAGGTAATGGTGATTCAAGGGGAGGAAGAAACAGGGGTCCTGTGTACCGTACAGCCATCCGGAGGCTACGACCTCAGGCTTATGGTCGCAGATGTCCCAACGGACATGCAAACGTACGTGACAGATAATATGCACGCGTTTGCAACCCACAAGCACGATTGTGGGAGGGTGGTCGGGTTTGAGATCAGCGTAGATGGGGACCCCATGACCCGACCCCAAAAGCAGTATAACTTCCCCAAAGAAGCAGAACCCGATATGGAGGCAGCAATGTCTTCCTTGGTGCAGCAGGGCGTGTTGAGGCCGATAGCCACACACGTGAACTCCCCATTATGGCCGGTTAGGAAGCCGGATAATTCGTGGAGAGCCACGGTGGACTACAGAGTCCTTAACAGTAACATTCCCGCCTGCGCGCCCACAGTAGCAGCAGTTGCTGACCTAATAGGGAGCATCCCAGCGTCCGCGACCACGTTCACGGTGCTGGATATCTCGAACGGTTTTTGGTCCATCCCGCTGCGGCGAGAGGACCAGTACAAGTTTGCCTTTACGTTTAAAGGGCAACAGTACACGTGGAACTGTTTGCCACAGGGTTTCCACAATAGCCCCAGTATTTTTCACCAGTGTATGGCAGGAAGTTTAAAGGAGTTTAGTCAGCCCAATCAGATAGTACAGTATGTGGATGATTTGCTCCTATTTACGGACTCAAGGGAGGAGCACGGACCACTACTGGACGAGTTATTGGAGCTGTTAGCGAGAAAGGGTTTTAAAGTAAACCCAAAGAAAGCACGTATCGGTCAGCAGGAAGTAAAATTCCTGGGACTGACCCTACGCGCTGGGGAAAGAGCCATAGACAAAGCAAGGAGGGAGTCGGTGCAAGAATTACCGATTCCCAACAACGTAAGGGGTGTGAGGTCCTTCTTGGGACTGACCGGTTACTGCAGGGATTTTATCGAGGATTATGCGGCCACAGCGGCGCCGCTCCTCCGACTCCTCCATAAGGGGGTAGAGTGGCTTTGGGACGAGGGCTGCCAAGCAGCCTTCGAGAAGTTAAAAAGGGATCTGCAGACCGCGCCAGCCTTAGGGGCCATAGATGGGGGAAGGAGTTTTTCCTGGAGGTAGCTGCCAGCGGAGACAGCTTAAGCGCCGTGCTGCTCCAAGAGCGTCACGGCAAGCTGAGGCCGGTTGTCTATTCATCCAGGGTATTAACGGATGTGGAGAGAAGTTTCTCCAATTGCGAAAGGCACCTTTTAGCCACGCATTGGGCTGTGAAAAGATCAGCGATCTTCACAGGGCTCTCTCCCATCACTCTCCTCACACATCACACACCAACTAAGATGCTTCTGGATGGGAGGATTAAAGACGGGACCGTAAGCAGCGCACGCATTGCGCGTTGGACCCTTCTTCTCTCCCAGTTGGACATCAGAGTAAAAGGTCTTTGCGAGCCCAGGCTTGCGGCCAATTTGGTATACCCCGGTACAGCCCACCGGTGTTCGGTGGAGGGGGTGTGGGACGTCAACATAGGTTTACGGGCCGGGATACATCCCACTGGGCGCGAGATTTATGTTGATGGGTCTAGCACAGTATCTGCTGGCGAGCGACTCACAGGGTGTGGAGTTTATGACCCTGCGGCAGACCTTGCCCTGGCGATCAAGCTCCCTAGCACCATGAGCGCGCAGCAGGCTGAGCTGTCTGCCGTGGTGTACGTTGTGACCCACCCAGACATTTTCCCAACCCCATACACGATTTGCTCGGACAGTATGTTCACCTGCAATTCGTGTACGGAATACCTGGCCATCTGGTCCCGCCGTGGATACACCTCCGCGGACGGGCGACCTTTAACGGTAAAGCCCTTGCTGGAAAAGATCTTAGCAGCGGCAGTAGGGGAGGAAGGGGAGATTTTCATCCATAAGGTGAAAGCTCACTCCTCCACAGAGCCCCGTGGGGAGGGCAACCGGCAGGCGGATGCGCTAGCCAGGGAGGGTGCCCGCGACGGTACTTTCTGGAACCCCTATAGGACCGGACCCATAGCAGCGGTCCGAGGTGGGGACGGGAATACCGGGAACACCAGGGTAGCATTGCCCCTAGACCTTAAGACCGTCCAAGCCCAGGATCCCGCCCTAAAAGCAGTCCTAAAAACGATTGCTGAGGGGAGGCAGGTAGAAGGTCCGTACAGTACGGCAACCCTCTCAGTTAAGGAAGGCATGCTGTTCCGCGAGGAGCAGTGGGTTGTGCCGCAGCAGCACAGGAGGGAATTCCTCCAGTTGGCTCACGAGGGACCAGGGGCAGGGCACCCCGGGCCCGAGGTTACCTGGCAACGGGTAGAGCAAGCGGGATGGTGGCCAGGGCTCAGGGAACAAGTCCGCGAGTTCTGCGCAAACTGTCTTGTGTGCGCTGCAAATAACCCAGACCCCCAGAAAAGGAAGGTGCCCATGGGACACGTAAGAAGGGTAGAGGGACCATGGCAGTCGATACAGATCGACTATATAGGACCCCTGCCCACCACCCAGGGAGGTTATAAGTACTGCCTCGTCCTGGTGGATGTGTTTTCCAAGTGGGTGGAAGCCTTCCCTTGTCGAACAGCTACGGCACTGGGTACAGCAAAAATCTTGGTCCGGGAAGTGTTCTCGCGGTGGGGACTCCCCCGTTTCGTGGAGTCAGACCAAGGGAGTCATTTCACCGGCCAGGTGATGCAGAACACCCTCATGCTTTTGGGCATTGAAGGGAAGTGGCACGTAGCACACAATCCCCAGTCATCCGGGATTGTTGAGCGTATGAACCGGACCCTGAAGGAGAAATTGAGGAAAGAGACTAGGAACTCGCCCCAAAAATGGGCGGAAGTTCTGCCTTTAGTCCTCATGGGGGTCCGGGCCAGTCAGTCAAAAAGTACGGGGTACTCCCCGCACGAGGTAATGACCGGCAGGCTCATGCGAACCCCCACCCATGTGCTAGCCCCGGTGCTCACTGAGGGTCAGCTTCAAGAGATCAGCAGGGACAAGTTCGCCCAAACTCTCTTGGAGTGCCTGAAGCAAGT
This sequence comes from Squalus acanthias, assembly GCA_030390025.1. Taxonomy (NCBI): domain Eukaryota; kingdom Metazoa; phylum Chordata; class Chondrichthyes; order Squaliformes; family Squalidae; genus Squalus; species Squalus acanthias. The sequence goes on from CM059429.1 coordinate 101,337,908, forward strand.
TTATGAGCAGGCGGCTGGGAACATGGGAAGGCAGCACCAGGGCAATCGCTTGTTGCTGGAACCCCGCAAAACGCGGGAGTGGGAAGTAGGAGACCAGGTCATGGTCAGAAACTACGCCAGAGTAGGGAGTCTGGAACCACTGTATATGGGACCCTACAACATTGTAGACAAGGCAAGTCCCATGGTTTACGCCGTAAAAGTACCTCGGCGCACTAAGTGGTTCCACATAAACCAATGTAAACTGTACCAGCCGGGTGCGCAAGGGAAAACTACAGGGGTAAATCCCGCCAATGGGAAAACACAGCCCCAGGTAGGACCACAAGGCACACAGGCAGGCGTAGCAGCTTGCATCAGGGGAAGGGACATCCCGGACGACCATGCAGCGTTTTTCTGGAGTTGGGGGTTAGATGACGAGGACCCCAGGGTACCCTGGTCAGATGAGGATAGTGCAGATGAGCATAGTGATGATGACGGGTGGTTCCTGAGGAACGGTCTGGGAGGATTGGGGCCGCTAGGTAGAGATCCATACGGGGTGGACACACAAGCTGCAGGTCCCGACAACAGGAGGAAGGAGCTAGAGGAGGCCGGGCCAGCCGCTATGTGGTTCCCAGAGGTGTGGCCGCCCGCTTTGAACGTCCAGTCCTCAGGGGAGGCAGAGTTCACGAGTGAAGGGCCGCCTGCTGGGCCGAGCAGGGCGGGGCCCCGAACTGCCAGCCCCGAGGTTAGGGAGGCGGAGTCAGCGGAGGCGGGGCTGGCGCCTGTGATGGAACCCCAGGTCATCCCGTTGAAGGTCTCGGGACCCGGTCCGTCCGTCACGGAGCCCCCGCCCATAGCAATTCCCCGTAGGTCAAGCAGAGTACCCCAGCCCAGGAAGATGTGGTCAGGTCCACAGGCTGCCCCAGGGCGTAAGTTTCAGGTTAAGATAACCCGGGTAGAGACAGGCCACATCGAAGCAGTAACAGGCTGCGGCAGATCAGAGGAAAGGGTCAGCGCAGCAACAGGCTGCGGCAGATCAGAGGGAAGGGTCAGTGCCCTCCCACCGTCGGGAAGAGCTCGCAGCAGCCTTCTCAGGATTTAAAGGGGCCGCCCTGAGAACGGGCGGCATTGTAAAGTTATTAGTTTAAGGTTTTAAGTTTTAGTTTAAGGTTTTAAGTAGTTTTAATAAGGTTAAGTTTGTAGTGTTTTTAACAGATAACGACAAAATGATGGGAGTTTTAAGGCTAGGTTTAGAGGAAGTCTATTTAGCAAACGTTGAAGTTTACGTGAGGCGAGGTCAGGGGACCCGCTCACCCTTCACAAAAGCCAGAGACTTTTTGCGAGGCTGGCTACCTCATTCTATCTGATCACAGGAACCAAGGAAGGATGGAACGACTTCTAGTTTTGCTCGTGGCAATCGGATGTGGATTGGCCTATCGGGGCCTCACCAAGGATGTCGTGGTGTTTGGATGTTCCGGGGACACGGCCCCCATCGCGGTGGATGGGACCGGGAGACGGAAGGCAGAAGGGACCAGCACCTATTTCCACAAGGGAAGGTGGCCAGGATGGCTGGGAACGAACTCAACGGAGTATTCCAGCACATCGGGGTTCGCCTACAAAGAGACTTCTTTAATGTGCCCCAAAGTACGGATCATCGCACCCAGGATCAGCGTCACCGTCGGCAAACGGATTTGTTTGACCTGCAGTGGGAATGTCCCATTGAGCCGATGGTGGTGGCTGCGAAAGCTGAGCAAAACTATGAGGAACTCTTCGGTTGAGTGGGAGCGACTGGGTAATAATACCCATCGGACAATTACGGGGACAGACGGACAAGTGAAAGTCTGTTGGGACAAATGGTGGGAACCAGATGAGGGGATTTATGTTTGTATGTGGGGGTCAAAGTACGTTTGCCCCAAAGGCATCTCCATATTCTTTATTAATCAGTGGCAGGATAACGGACAGGGGATGAGGTGGGATGCGAGCACCAGGGGGTGCGGAGCCCCATACTCTCCGATCCCAGTAAATGCCACTGAGCTCATTACGCGCCCACGCAAAGCCCCGCCCACGATTCCGGTGGTTGTAACTGAGGAAGAAGGGTGCCCTAAAACTAGTAAGGGACCCGGGAACGGTTTGGTACTGGTCCCCACAGACCAGATACTATTTCAGGGGGTACATTACGCGGTGGCCTCGGTGATTTTAAATCTCACTGAGGTACGGTTACCAGAGTGGTGCCCCAAAAAGACGGAACAGTTGTACCAGGTCCTGTTGACCAAGATGTTCAGGCAATTTTACGAGTTTGATTTTGCAGAAATTGATAAGACAAGTTTATACACCGCACCGCAGGAAGTTTTGGACCAAGTAGGGAGGCAAAGAAGGGGTTTGGTGAACGATGCGTTCACTGCTTTTAACACAGGGACATCTGTGGTCAACGCTCTAGACAGTGTGGAGCTGCAGACCCAGATTAATGGTTTAAAAACACAGTTAAAGGATATTCTTACAGATGAGAATAAAGTGGTAGGGTCAGGTCTGCACGAAGACCAAGCCATGACACTACACTTAAAAGAGATTATAGCAGAGCTGGAGAAACATGCGCGTACGGTAAATGCCCTGATTAGGGAAGATCGGAATGCATCCGATCAGGCTGCGCAGAACGAGGTGTGCGTGCTTTACGGGGCGTGGTTACTGGGCGAGGGCCGCAGTAATTTGGAGGATTTAAAACAAGGTTTGGTCCCGTCCTGGATAAGTAACAAACACCTGCGGGCGCTCCACCCTTTTCAGAACGCATTAAGTCCGTGCCAGCTCAGGCTAGCTTCAGAAGCTTACCCAGTCCCCGTGGACTGCGGACGTTCAAACCATACTATTATGGGAATAGTATTACGCATGCCGGTTTTGGGCAACACAGCAAAGCCCGCCCCGGTATATCGGGTAGAGAACATTGGTGTCATTCAGGGGGGAGCCCACATTCGTTATGCAGCAGTTCCACCTTACGTCATCCGCTGGGAGCAAACGATGACAGGTACAGATCTCTCTGGTTGTCGTGGCAGGGGAGCACACATAATACTGTGCCCCCAGCACTTGAATGCCTTTTTAACACCACAGTGCGGGTTCAGAACGGCTGGCGCCAAGTCCATGAATTGCACCATGGAGGCAATGGCACAAGATCATGTGCCTCCGCAGGTAGCATACATCGGGGGTGGAACATACTGTGTTACCACTGCAGCGCAACACTACCAGTATGGAAACCGTAGCCGGTGTCCGGTGAGTGACAGCAGTTTCTGTTTTAAACCCAGGGCTGAAGTTCAAGTAGCACAACAACGAATCATCCCAATCCCTGAACCATCCACTGTTCATCTCACAGTAAAAGAGAATTTCACCGACTTGCAGCGATTTGTCGCGCATTTTGGGTACCTCATTCCCCCTCTCCCTGAGCATTTAACCAAACTTCTGAAAGCCGTCGCGGTGTCACAAAAGCATTTCTATACATTAGAACAGAAAACCGTCGAGATAGGTACAGACATTTTGGACATAGTGGTTCCACCGTGGTGGAATCTGTTCACGAATATTGAAGTGCCCTCATGGGTCAGAATAGCCTCCCACATTTTAGTCGTCTGTCAAGTGTTTATTGTAGTATACCTTTTGTTCATACATTGTAAAAGAGACAAGCGCCTCACCAAGCATGAGAACACGGGAGAGTGGCGAGAACGTTACGTGCGCGTGCACGATGAGAGCGCAGTGTAATGGGAAAATGGCGTCACTCCCGCTCGCCACGTGCGCCGCGGAAGTTTGTACTCATTGTAAATACGTTGGAAACTCGATATGTTTAAGAGTTGGGATTTGTTTATTTTGGTGATGGTGTTGATTGTTTGGTTTTTGGGTTTTGTTTTTCCTTCCCTTGAATAAAAGACAAATATACAGGTGATGCGTGAGGTATCGGCCTGGTTACGCCGGGAAGGAAAACAAGTGGTGTAAGTTTAAGGGCAAATGATGCCTATGGTGATATAAAGTGTGATTTTTCTTGGGAAATGAGGACGACACAGAGACCCTAGTGAAGTTAAAATTTATGGGATTAATTTACTGGATTCGGAGTGAAATCGAGATAAGATTGCTCACCACTGAGATTTTTGATACGATAAGCGGAGTTATTCGCATCAACAGGAGGGACTGTAGAATTCGCAATTATCGCGATTTCATTTTAATAAGGAGAAAACACAAAGTTTCGTTCAAAACAGCTTTTATTTCAGCGGAATGCTGTCAGGTTTAAATTGGACACAAGCAGCCTGTAAAATGGCCGCCGCACCTCGTGACAGAACATTCTAGACTTTTCAACAGGCAGACAAGATGGCGTTCCAATAAACATTTTTTTGCAGGATTGATAACGATTCAGCACAGTGAAGACAATACACAGGACATTATGGGTTTACAGTATAAACATCGATACTGGAATCGGTCTCCCAGGTACAAAGGAAAGCCATCAAGGGCCCATCCAAAGGACATTAATATGTAAACTCCCAACGGCTCTACGATGAGAGAGCCGTTAGCAGGTAGTTATACAGGACACTTGGAAGCCCCAAACCCCTCCAGGGGGAACACCGACCGATTTAACAATGGGAGAAATATTAGCAGGTACTCAAACATTCAGGAGTAGCCCCGAAACCCATTAAGGACAGAGATCACCCATACAGGACATTTTTGGGCGCCAAACCGTAAACAAAAGAATGGACATTGTAGTTGGGCGGGAAACGGAAGAACTGTGCACTATAATTGCAGGCCCCAAAACCGTCCATTCGCTCTCTGGCCTCTTGCTCTTGCTCTTGCCTCGTGTTCTTGACTCTTGCCGCTTGTTGCTGTTATCATCGTGGCTGCTCCTGTGTAAAAGACTGTTGCAAAGACCTATGTTGGTAGCTGGCAGCGGAACCGAAGGCCCGGGATGAGATGAGATGAGATGAGATGAGAGGAGAAGAGAAGAAGACCTTATCCATCGCCACGGTCAGTAGATCCCGACCGCGCCTGTAGGTCGATCAGCCAAGTCTTCTCGACAGGAAGTTTTCTTCTTTAACAAGACATATTGCATCGATGATAAGTGGACTGTGCAAACACATCGTATCAGCGATATTGACAACGGTGCTCCACCATACCTTGTATCCAACCAACAGAGGTCTTCACTACAGCGGACGGTCCAGCCGACTGACCGAGCAGCAAAAGCAGTAAACAAGTGGGACCAGGAGATCTCCTGACCAACACGTGGGTGCTGCGGTGAAAAACATCCGATCAGCTATTCGGGATTTCTCCGAGTTATTACGAGTGGTGAGCATGAGTCTCGGGATCCTACGCAGCTAGTTTAGGATAGCTATTGATAGGGGAGGGTTAAAGATTAAGGATATTTGTAATGTGTGCCCTATTTACGTTGTGCCGTTCGTTCCTCGTTTCCCTAAGAGTGATTATAACTGTTTGTAAGATTGTACTGTCATTAATCTGTGCATATGACATGTATTTCATAATTTTAAGTATCATGCAATAAAGATTTTCCATTTCGTACCGTTCAAACCAAGTCTACATGAGTCTTATCTCCATTACTGCTCTCGCATCTAAGTCCAGTGTCTAGAACCGTAAGGGAGAGTGATTCGAACCACTCACAGGGGTGTCTAGTGTTCCCAGACTGGCTGGAGACCAGGCCTAGACCCGCACTGACATACAGGCTGCACAGAGCCGCGTGAATCTCACAGGCTACGAGACACGCAGGGTCAGGAGAGAATCCCTTACAAACTAGTGTTTTGTACAGCTCCATCATAACCTCCCTACTCTTATATTCTATGCCTCGGCTAATGAAGGCAAGTATCCCATATGCCTTTTTAACCACCTTATCTACCTGTCCTGCTGCCTTCAGGGATCTATGTACATGCACACCAAGGTCCCTCTGATCCTCTGTCCTTCCTAGGATCCTACCATTCATTGTGTATTCCCTTGCCTTGTCAGTCCTCCCAAAATGCATCACCTCACACTTTTCAGGATTAAATTCCATTTGCCACTGTTCTGCCCATCTAACCAATCCATCTATATCGTCCTGTAGCCTGAGGCTTCCCTCCTCGCTATTTACCACTCCACCAATTTTCGTTTCATCTGCGAACTTACTGATCATACCTCCTAAATTCATATCTAAATCATTAATGTACACTACAAACAGCAAAGGACCCAGCACCGATCCCTGCGGTACACCACTGGACACAGGCTTCCAGTCACAAAAACAACCTTCGACCATTACCCTCTGCATTCTGCCACTAAGCCAATTTTGGATCCAATGTGCCAAATTGCCCTGGATCCCATGGGCTCTTACCTTCTTGAGCAGTCTCCCATGCGGGACTTTGTCAAAAGCCTTACTGAAGTCCATGTAGACTACATCAACTGCACTACCCTCCGCCACACATCTAGTCACCCCCTCGAAAAATTCAATCAAATTGGTTAGACATGATCTCCCCCTGACAAAGCCATGCTGACTATCCTTGATTAATCCTTGCCTCTCCAAGTGGAGACTAATTCTGTCCCTCAGAATTGGTTCCAATAATTTCCCTACCACTGATGTTAGGCTCACTGGCCTGTAATTCCCTGGTTTATCCCTACTCCCCTTCTTGAATAATGGTACTATGTTAGCTGTCCTCCAGTCCTGTGGCACCTCCCCTGTGGCCAGAGAGGTTCTGAAAATTTGTGTAAGAGCCCCTGCAATCTCCTCCCTTGCCTCACACAGCAGCCTGGGATACATCTCGTCTGGGCCTGGGGATTTATCCACTTTTAAGCCCGCTAAAACCGCTAGTACCTCCTCCCTCTCAATGCAAATTTGTTCAAGTATATCACAATCCCCCTGCCTGATTTCTATGCCTACACTTAAAACCTCACCTACATCTTCCAGCTCTACACACAGATTTCCACTTTGGTCCCTAATGGGCCCTACTCTTTCCCTGGTTATCCTCTTGCCCTTAATATACTTATAAAATACCTTGGGATTTTCCTTTATTTTGCCCGCCAGTGTTTTTTCTTGCCCCCTCTTCGCTCTCCTAATTTATTTTTTAAGTACCCCCCTGTACTTTCTATACTCCTCTAGGGCTTCCACTGTTTTCAGTCCTTTGTATCTGCCAAAAGCCTCCCTTTTTTTCCTAATCCATTCTTGTATATCCCTTGACATCCAGGGTTCCCTGGACTTGTTGGTCCCACCCTTGACCTTTACAGGAACATGTTGGCGCTGTACTCTCTCTATTTCCTTTCTGAAAGACTCCCACTGCTCTGATGTGGATTTTCCTACAAGTATATCAAGTAAAGGACTGGTGAGTGTTAAGAAGTAAAAAGTATTCAAAGTGTGACGTCACCAGAAAGCAGGTAAGTGATTGGTTGGTGAGTATTTCTCTATTTCTCACTTTCTTTCCAAACTTGGGTGGCTAAATTTAAGTGCCTTGGTATAGATTAAAAGATATACGTGTTCCAAAGTGACGCCGGCGCAGGGGAAGAAGCTGATTGGTGAGTAGTGGGTGAGTGCTTTTTTTTCTTTAATTTTAAGTCTATTTCTTTTAAGGTAGTTCATAGTTAAGATAGTTGAGGAGAACGAGAATCCGAGAGTTTAAATTTAAGGGAAGAGTTTTTAAATTAAATGTATGACAGGGAACCTCAGTCCCGTGCGTTGCACGGCCTGCAACATGTGTGAATTCCTAGACGCTTCTTGCAGTCAGGATGACCACATGTGCAGTAAGTGCCAACGGTTTGGCCAACTTGAGATCCAGTTTTCGGAGCTCGAGCGTCAGCTGGAGGCACTGCGGTGTATCCGCGAGGCTGAGAGTTACGTGGATAGCACATTTTTAGACGTGGTCACCCCGCTGCTTAAGAAAGTGCAGTCAGAGACGGAATGGGTGACCACCAGTCAGAAGAAGGGGGGCAGGCAGGTAGTCAGGAAAGCCCCAGAGTGCATCTCATTCAACAATCGCTTTTCTGTGTTGGAAAACGGTGAAAGTGACGGTTCCTCTGGAGAGTGCAGCCAGAGCCAAGCTCACGGCACTGTGGGTGGCTCAGCTGCACAAGGGGGGAGGAGTAAGAGTGGAAGGGCAATAGTGGTAGGAGACTCAATAGTGAGGGGTGCAGACAGGCATTTCTGCGGCCGCAGACGTGACTCCAGGATGGTATGTTGCCTCCCTGGTGCCAGGGTCAAGGATGTCACTGAACAGCTGCAGGGCATTCTGAAGGGGGAGGGCGAACAGTCAGAGTTCGTGGTTCACATTAGTACCAACGACATAGGTAGAAAGAGGGATGAGCTCCTGCAACAAGAATTTAGGGAGCTAGGTAGCAGATTAAAAAGCAGGGCCTCAAAGGTTGTAATCTCTGGATTACTCCATGGCCACGTGCTAGTGAGTATAGGAATAGAAGGATAGAGCAGATGAATGCGTGGCTAAAGAGTTGGTGCAGGAGGGAGGGCTTTAGTTTCCTGGATCACTGGGTCTGCTTCTGGGGAAGGTGGGACCTGTACAAGTCGGACGGGTTGCACCTGAACCGGAACGGGACCAAGATCCTTGCGGGGAGGTTTGCTAATGCTGTTGAGGGGGGTTTAAACTAACTTGGCAGGGGGATGGGATACGGAGTGGAGCTATAGTAGGGGGTGATGCACAGCCAAATATAGAGGAAAAAACAAGTCAGTCTGGAAGGCAGAGCAAATATGTAACGGCACAAGGGAGTATGGCAAGGCTGGTTGGCATCTAATGCAAGGAGTCTTGCGAGTAAGGCAGATGAATTAAAGGTGTTGATGAACACATGGGAGTATGATATTGTTGCTATCACAGAGACATGGTTGAGGGAGTAGCAGGACTGGCAGCTCAACATTCCGGGGTATAGAATCTTCAGACGAGAAAGAAGGGGGTGTAAAAGAGGAGGGGGTGTCGCAATATTAATCAAGGAGTCAATTACTGCAGTAAGGAGGGATGATATCTTAGCAGGGTTCCTCTAATGAGGCCATATGGGTAGAACATAAAAATAAAAAGGGGGCAAGCACTTTGCTGGGAGTGTACTATAGGCCCCCAAACAGTCAGGGGGAGATAGAGGAACAGATATGTACGCAAATCTCAGAGAAGTGTAGAAATAATAGGGTAATAATAGTAGGGTGTTTCAACTTCCCCAATATTAACTGGGATAGTCAGAGTGTAAAAGGGTGTGGAATTCTTAAAGTGCATCCAGGAGAGCTTTTTGAGCCAGCATGTAGAAAGTCCTACTAGAGAGGGGGATGGTACTGGACCTAATTCTAGGGAATGTAGCCGGGCAAGTGGTAGAAGTGTCAGTAGGAGAGCATTTTGGTGACAGTGACTATCATTCGGTGAGATTTAAGGTAGTCATGGAAAAGGATAAAGATGGACTGGAAATAAAGGTTCTAAATTGGGGGAAGGCTGATTTTAATATGATAAGGCAGGATCTGGCCAAAGTGAACTAGGATCAGTTACTTGTAGGAAAATCCACATCAGAGCAGTGGGAGTCTTTCAGAAAGGAAATAGAGAGAGTACAGCGCCAACATGTTCCCGTAAAGGTCAAGGGTGGGACCAACAAGTCCAGGGAACCCTGGATGTCAAGGGATATACAAGAATGGATTAGGAAAAAAAGGGAGGCTTTTGGCAGATACAAAGGACTAAAAACAGTGGAAGCCCTAGAGGAGTATAGAAAGTGCAGGGGGGTACTTAAAAAATAAATTAGGGGAGCGAAGAGGGGGCATGAAAAAACACTGGCGGGCAAAATAAAGGAAAATCCCAAGGTATTTTATAAGTATATTAAGGGCAAGAGGATAACCAGGGAAAGAGTAGGGCCCATTAGGGACCAAAGTGGAAATCTGTGTGTAGAGCTGGAAGATGTAGGTGAGGTTTTAAGTGTAGGCATAGAAATCAGGCAGGGGGATTGTGATATACTTGAACAAATTTGCATTGAGAGGGAGGAGGTACTAGTGGTTTTAGCAGGCTTAAAAGTGGATAAATCCCCAGGCCCAGATGAGATGTATCCCAGGCTGCTGTTTGAGGCAAGGGAGGAGATTGCAGTGGCTCTTACACAAATTTTCAGAACCTCTCTGGCTACAGGGGAGGTGCCAGAGGACTGGAGGACAGCTAACGTAGTACCATTATTCGAGAAAGGTAGTAGGAATAAACCAGGGAATTACAGGCCAGTGAGCCTAACATCAGTGGTAGGGAAATTATTGGAACAAATTCTGAGGGACAGAATTAGTCTCCACTTGGAGAGGCAAGGATTAATCAAGGATAGTCAGCATGGCTTTGTCAGGGGGAGATCATGTCTAACCAATTTGATTGAATTTTTCGAGGGGGTGACTAGGTGTGTGGCGGAGGGTAGTGCAGTTGATGTAGTCTACATGGACTTCAGTAAGGCTTTTGACAAAGTCCCGCATGGGAGACTATTCAAGAAGATAAGAGCCCATGGGATCCAGGGCAATTTGGCACATTGGATCCAAAATTGGCTTAGTGGCAGGAGGCAGAGGGTGATGGTCGAATGTTGTTTTTGTGACTGGAAGCCTGTGTCCAGTGGTGTACCGCAGGGATCGGTGCTGGGTCCCTTGCTGTTTGTCGTGTACATTAATGATTTAGATATGAATGTAGGAGGTATGATCAGCAAGTTCGCAGATGACACGAAAATTGGTGGAGTGGTAAATAGCGAGAGCTTGGAGCCAATCCTTTCCAGCAAGGAACCGGTGGCCACCTCCATCAGCACACCGGTGTAACCCACCATGATGCAGCGTCTGATGGCCGATGTCTCAGCTTCCATTGCAGCACAAGCAGCATCCACCCAACGTCTGAGTGCTGCACTGCAATCTCAGACATCTTTCATGCAATCTCAGCTTGCTGCCTTGCTACAGGACGATATAGATGGGTGGTCAGATGGGCAGAACAGTGGCAAATGGAATTTAAACCTGAAAAGTGTGAGGTGATGCATTTTGGGAGGACTAACAAGGCAAGGGAATACACAATGAATGGTAGGACCCTAGGAAGGACAGAGGATCAGAGGGACCTTGGTGTGCATGTACATAGATCCCTGAAGGCAGCAGGACAGGTAGATAAGGTGGTTAAAAAGGCATATGGGATACTTGCCTTCATTAGCTGAGGCATAGAATATAAGAGCAGGGAGGTTATGATGGTGCTGTACAAAACGCTAGTTAGGCCACAGCTGGAATACAGTGTGCAATTCTGGTCGCCACACTATAGGAAGGATGTGATTGCATTGGAGAGGGTGCAGAGGAGATTCACCAGGATGTTACCTGGGCTGGAGCGCTTCAGCTATGAGGAGGGAATGGACAGGCTGGGGTTGTTTTACTTAGAGCAGAGAAGGCTGAGGGGGAACCTGATTGAGGTGTTCAAAATTATGAGGGGCACAGATAGGATAGATAGAAAGGAACTTTTCCCCTTAGTAGAGGGGTTAATAACCAGGGGGCATAGTTTCAAGGTAAGGGGCAGGAGGTTTCGAGGGGATTTGAGGAAAAACGTTTTCACCCAGAGGGTGGTTGGAATCTGGAACTCACTGCCTGAAAGGGTGGTAGATGCAGGGACCCTCACAACATTCAAGAAGCATTTAGATGAGCACTTGAAACGCCATAGCATACAAGGCTACGGACCAAGTGCTGGAAAATGGGATTAGAATAGACAGGGCTTAATGGCCGGCGCGGACACGATGGGCCGAAGGGCCTCTTTCTGTGCTGTATAACTCTATGACTCTATATGACTCTATCACAATCCCCCTGCCTGATTTCTATGCCTACATCGTCCTTCTCCATAGTGAACACAGATGTAAAATATTCATTTAAAACCTCACCCACATCTTCCGGCACTACACACAGATTGCCACTTTGGTCCCTAATGGGGCCTACTCTTTCCTTGGTTATCCTCTTGCCCTTAATATACTTATAAAACACCTTGGGATTTTCCTTTATTTTGCCCACCAGTGTTTTTCATGCCCCCCCTTCGCTCTCCTAATTTATTTTTTAAGTAGCCCCCTGCACTTTCTATACTCCTCTCGGGCTTCCACTGTTTTAGTCCTTTGTATCTGCCAAAAGCCTCCCTTTTTTTCCTAATCCATTCTTGTATATCCCTTGACATCCAGGGTTCCCTGGACTTGTTGGTCCCACCCTTGACCTTTACGGGAACATGTTGGCGTTGTACTCTCTCTATTTCTTTTCTGAAAGACTCCCACTGCTCTGATGTGGATTTTCCTACAAGTAGCTGATCTCAGTCCACTTTGGCCAGATCCTGCCTTATCATATTAAAATCAGCCTTCCCCCAATTTAGAACCTTCCCCAGTGCCTACAGCATGGTTGGTGGAAGGCTGCTTTCCTTCAGCTGAGGAGACTGCAGATGGCCTGGGAGGGCGACCTTGAGCTGATCTGGGCCTAGAAGGTGCCACTTCAGACTGCACTCTCTGGGCCTGAGCTGCAGCAGTCTGGGCTGGCTGGCTGACAGGCAACAGCAAGGGCACTGGCGGAGTGGCATGGGTGGGAGCAGGAAGGCTGTCATCCTGAGCGAACACAGCGGGTTTGTACTCCATGGAGCCACTGCCACTCCCCCAGGCCAACACCTCAGCAATCCTAGTAATCTGTTGGAGAACAGATTGCTGGAGTGCTGTGATGCCCTGGAAGCTCCTTTGAACACTGGTATCCAGAGCCATGGCAGCAATCTGAGCTTGCAAGGCAGCAAGCTGAGATTGCATGAAAGATGTCTGAGATTGCAGTGCAGCACTCAGACGTTGGGTTGATGCTGCTTGTGCTGCAGTGGAAGCTGAGACATCGGCCATCAGACGTTGCATCATGGTGGGTTACACCGGTGTGCTGATGGAGGTGGCCACCGGTTCCTTGCTGGAAAGGATGGGCTCCAAGCTCTGTGTAAAGCCCTGTGCCAAATTAGTGCTGAACTCCTCCATGCTCCTTGACATTGAACGCAGGCTTTCTGGCAGGGTTCTCAGTGAACCAAACATTTGGGTGTGTATGCCCATCAGCCTTCTTCTGTAGCCTGGCCCATCGAAGTCCTCATCTGAGTCATCTGCAGCAGAACTAGTGTGTGACCACATCCTCCGGCGAACTGGCACCTGCGCTATCCTTTCCCCCACCTGGCTCCTGCGCACTTGTGCTCGGTGTCTCACCATGTGCATATCCCTTCTTTCTCCTATCCTCTAAAATACGTGCAGTGTCAGTCTCTGAGCTGGTGGCTGCGACTGTGAGAACGAGTGATGGTGTCTCATCTTAACTTTCTTCTTCCTCTTCCTCCACCGACTGGGAAGGTTCCAGTTCATGAGCATCTGAAATGAAAAAGGGACAAAGGGTTGGGTTGTGGTGAGGGGAGAGGAGATAGTAAGAAGTACATGCTTACACCATCTGCAGCTTCTCAGTCAGAAGAGATTGCGGGATGAGGGAGAAGTGGGATGAGAGAAGGAGGATTAGGTATGCAGATACCCTCATCATCAATCCCTCCAGCCCCGCCAGTGACCACGGCCTCAGTGATGCCCCTTCCCATGATGGCCAGCACTGTCTCCTCCATGGGGGTTAAAACATGCAGGCGCACTTGTCCCACTTCTCCCTCATCCCACAATCTCTTCTGACTGAGAAGCTGCAGATGGTGTAAGCATGTACTTCTTACTTTCTCCTCTCCCCTCACCACAACCCAACCATTTGTCCCCCTCCATTTCTTTCCTGCTGCCTCTTTGCTGTGCGCCACCTTGTCCTGCAAGAAAGCAGGGAAGTGTGTCAGTGAGTGTCGTGCAATATGTTTGGGTGATGTGGCTGTCATGGTTGAATAGCTGCCAGTGTGTGTGAGCTGTGAGTTTGGGGTGTGAAGCTTGCAACAGTGCTACATGTGTGAGGGTGAGGTAAAGCATATGAATAGTAGGGTTGAGTCCTGATTGATAGAGATTGTTGGTGGATGGGTGATGGGGGTATAGTGCATTGAGCAGCGGATGAGGGTAGTGATTCAGTTGGTAGGATATGCCATTTCAAGATAAACTCACTGACTTTGATAACTCGTGTGAGATGATTAAACTTCTTCCTGCACTGCATCCAGGTCCGTGGGGCTACACTCCTGGCATTGACCTCTGCCGCTATCTCCTCCCACTGCCTCCTGAGCACGTGTCTGGAGGGCCTCCTGCCCCGCCCCCTGAGGATACAGGACATCTCTCCTTCATTCCAACTCTTCCACCAAGACCTCCAGTGCTGTGTCTGAAAACATTGGTGCACGCTCTCTCCCATGGCCAGCCATTGTTGAATCTTCCACAGTCTCCCACCACTTCTTGCAGCCACAATGCCCCTCCCCTTTATGAGGTGCAGACTGCCTTTAAGTAGCGCTAGCCACTTACGATATTGGGCCCCCCTGCTGATGCGTGCAGCCAATGAACAGTGTGGGGAGCGCTGGCTGCACACGTCAATCATGGAAATGAGCAGGCAGCACCAATTTGACGTCCTGCCTGCATTGCAATCAATGGGTGCGGATTAATCGTGCATTGCAATCAATGGGTGCGGATTAATCGTGCATTGCAATCAATGGGTGCGGATTAATCGTGCATTGCAATCAATGGGTGCGGATTAATCGTGCATTGCAATCAATGGGTGCGGATTAATCGTGCATTGCAATCAATGGGTGCGGATTAATCGTGCATTGCAATCAATGGGTGCGGATTAATCGTGCATTGCAATCAATGGGTGCGGATTAATCGTGCATTGCAATCAATGGGTGCGGATTAATCGTGCATTGCAATCAATGGGTGCGGATTAATCGTGCATTGCAATCAATGGGTGCGGATTAATCGTGCATTGCAATCAATGGGTGCGGATTAATCGTGCATTGCAATCAATGGGTGCGGATTAATCGTGCATTGCAATCAATGGGTGCGGATTAATCGTGCATTGCAATCAATGGGTGCGGATTAATCGTGCATTGCAATCCCTGTGCCTGTTTTTGGGGTTTATTCAATGTAACCATAAGGTTTTCCTGTTACACAGGTTTATTTGGTTCAAACTGTATGGATTGTAATAAGTCATGAAGGAATAATGGTCAATCAAGAATCCTTTATTACGATAGCAAAATACTGCAGATGCTGGAAATCCGAAATAACAACAGAAAACGCTGGAAAAACTCAGCAGGCCAGGCAGCATCCGTGGAGAGAGAAAGAGAGTTGACGTTTCAGGTCGATGACCTTTCATCAGAACTGGGAAGAGCTGGAAATCAAATAGATTTAAGGCCAGGGTAAAGCTGGGAAAAGGGGGAGGGGATAAAGGAACAAAGGAGGAGATGAAGAGACATTGAGAGACATTAAGAGATATGCAAGGCTAGAGGTGGTGTTAATGTGACAGATTAAGGCTGAATGAAGTGTGAAATCTACTGGCAGAATGAAGGACAGCTGCCAGCTTCTAGGAGGAAAAAAAAGGTGGGGGGGACAAATAAAAGGGTAGATAAAATAAAATATAAATGTGATTGGAGCTGAGGTTATGATCTAAAATTGTTGAACTCGATATTGAGTCCAGAGGGCTACAGCCCTCTGGACTCAATATCGAGTTCAACAATTTTAGATCATAACCTCAGCTCCAATCACATTTATATTTTATTTTATCTACCCTTTTATTTGTCCCCCCCACCTTTTTTTTCCTCCTAGAAGCTGGCAGCTGTCCTTCATTCTGCCAGTAGATTTCACACTTCATTCAGCCTTAATCTGTCACATTAACACCACCTCTAGCCTTGCATATCTCTTAATGTCTCTCAATGTCTCTTCATCTCCTCCTTTGTTCCTTTATCCCCTCCCCCTTTTCCCAGCTTTACCCTGGCCTTAAATCTATTTGATTTCCAGCTCTTCCCAGTTCTGATGAAAGGTCATCGACCTGAAACGTCAACTCTCTTTCTCTCTCCACGGATGCTGCCTGGCCTGCTGAGTTTTTCCAGCGTTTTCTGTTGTTATTAAGAATCCTTTATTAGTAGTCAGAGCCAGAGTTTGCCAAGAAAAATAGTCATGCAAACTTATCTTGAGGACTGATGCTCAAGCCCAATGGGGTGATCAAATCCTGGGTCTTGGAGCGTCGTCTTCTTGGATTTCTTCTTAGTTCTTGCACCGGTGTCTTCTCTTCTGTGCTCCCCTTCAGCCGATCCAGGTTCCTTTTTGACACGGTTCAACAGGCTTTCACGTGTGTATCACAATAGGTCTAGTTCTTCATTTGTTGACAGTTCTTTGGCCAGCTGCCTGTCCAATCCTCATTTAGGTCATGTAGCAAGCCATGGGGTGGGTGCCTAACTCACAGTCCAGACATTGATGTGATTAGAGGCAAACGCTCATGTCTGTGTCTGTGGTTTACCACTATAGATTTTATTGTATCGGAAAATACAGGTCAACGTTGAATCAGTAACTATTATTTTAACCGTTCTATTCTTGTACTGTAAACAATTCCAGCAAGCTTTTCGACTCTACATTAGTGAGCCATCATATCTCTTATCCCCGTTAGCCATCCTTCAAAGAGGATCCACAAGCAATGTCTGTCAGAGTGAGGCTTTGCTACCCGTTAAGGAACAGATGTGGGCAGGAGGGCACAGACCACCTCTCAGGCAGCCTGACCTGCCTGGCAGCTTTCCACTGGTCCCCTTTCTCTCCTGAGATGTTAGCTTAAAGAATTCATAGTGGCAAACCTTCTGATGCCAATAAATGGGGCTTGTGGCACAATAAATAAATAACTGCAGCTGGCATAAAGACTCATGAAAGCCTAAGAACAAAAATAAACTACAGGGAGGCCTTTAAAAGGCCTAATGCACTTTCCTATAAAGTATGTGCGCCTATCTCCTGCCTGAAGGTCAGACTGTTTCAGCTGAGTTTCACTGGGTTTGCTGGAGACTCTGGGGGGAATTTTAACATGGGTGAGTGGGTGGGGCTGGGGAGTAAAATGGCCTGAAATTTGAATCGTGTCAGGAAGCCGGCTCCAACCCACCGACTTCCAGGTTTTACTTAGGCAGGACAAGGGGATGGCAACCAATCCGCTCTCAGGAGGCGGGTTGTTATTTAAAAAATGTTAATGAGGCTGGGGGCCTCGGATTTAGCCACTTTACTGTAGCCGGCCAGGTTTCCCGGGCCTCTGCAGCTGCAGTGAGGCGAGGACAGCCTCGGGGAGCACTCCTTGTGGACCAAAGGAGGAGGAGTGCTTCCTCACGGCCCTCCAAGCTCCCCCACCATCAGACCGCTGTGCGCCCCCCCTCATACAACACCCCCCCCCCCATACAAACCCCCCCAGGATCGTACCCCATCCCCGGGATTGGGGATCGGACCTATCTGGTCCTGCGGCCTCTTCCGGAGCGTTCCCCGTCTGACTGGAAGCCAAGCCCATCAATCAGGCTAACTTCCAGACAGGGAACCTGTCAGGGCCAAGAGTCATAAGCTGTGGAGTTAAATCTCCACAGCATGCGGGGACACCCAGACGTCCGGGTTTTCTGTGCGCTACCAAACCACCCCCACCCCTCGCTCTCAGCGCCTCGGTAAGTAAAAATTACCCCCCTGTCTCCAGCACGCTTGTGGTTCAAAGAATGGCTTTTCACACAAAGCAATGTTAGTCATTTGGGTGAGATGCCAGAGAGAAGCTGGTGTCCATGCAGTTACACCCGAGCATGAATCGGCCCCCTCAGGAGAGCTGGGGAGAACAGCGGGACTTTCATGTATTTTCAGATAATTTCTGGTTCTACGTTACTGCTCATAAAGGGTTCACAATGATTTCTAAAGGTAGTTTAATGCATGTTACAAGTTAAGTTAAAATCTGCTCTGCTCATTTAATTGGGATGAATATTAATCATTCATTGTATTATGTGTCAGTTATACTCCACGCCAAATGACACACAGCAAGTACAAATATAAAGCTACATTTCAAACACAAGACTTGGAATTTTTAATGGAGAATGTGTCAGCACAGTTCCAAATATAGAATTCCATATTATACGTGTGGGAATTATTTGCACTAAACCTGTTTAATCAGAGCACTGTGAAAAATGTGTACCTGGAACATCTTTTATAATGTACACAGGTATACAATCGTGTCTGCAGAGTTATTAACGTGACACCAAAGCCTTATGGCTCAACTGGGGGTGAAGTTCATTTTCTCTGCTGTAATGCTATGGATTTAAATCAGGATTGATTACATTAAAAGGTTGTAATGTAAAAGTAATGGGGGGAGAAATTTGTGTGGTTTGCGCCACACGTTAGCGCCACAAGATGGTGCTAAAATGCCGTTGACAGCTGTAACGCCAGCTGATGCAGTTTCCAGCGCCGCATGTCATATCAGTGTTGCCAGTAGCGCTGCCGGTAACCTCGATCGCCAGGGACCTCACTATCATGGAGATCGTGACGTCAGTGAGTGTGCAACGCTCACTTGACGTCCAATCTCGCAACTTCATTTTAGCCAATGAACTTACCGACTGGAAGCCGGCTCCAGCGACGCTATTTAAAGGGACCATCACCAATCAGTCGCACCTGACACGGTTTTGAAGTTTGAGTGGCTGGGCGCTACTTCCTGCTACTGCAAGAGTTTTCTTTAGTCATTTCAAGGTTCTTTGCTATCAGGGAGTGTTCTGGCATGTACATAACTCCCTCATTAGTTTTGAAACGCTTCAATCTACAACACTTGCTAAAAATCATGGGGGCTGTACTGGCAGTCGACTTCGCCCTTCAGGATCGACGGTGGAGGGAATGAAGGCAGCAAGAAACAAATGAACATGTGCGCAGAGGGAGGAGGAGGACCATCTCAACAGGAGGCCTTACCCACCTAGGGTCTTCCGACATCACTCCTCCTACCTTCAATTAAGCGAGGAGCAATGTATTAGGAGGCCTTGCTTCACCAAGGAGGTGGTCACAGAACTCTGCCACCTCCTGCAACCAGACCTGCAGCCTCAGAGCAGGGCGAGCACGGTTCACCCAGTGGTAGTCAAGGTCACTGTGGCCCTCAATTTCTTTGCCAGCGAATCCTTCCAGTCTGCAACAGGGGATAGCTAACATCTCACAGTTTGCCATCCATCGCTGCATCTGGGAGGTCACTGAGGATCTGTACAACAGGAAAAGGGATTACATTGGCTTCCTGATCACCAGAGAGAAGCAGGACGAGCGTGCATGTGGCTTTGCCAGGATAGCGGGCTTCCCCATGGTGCAGGGCGCCATCGACTGCACCCACATGGCTTTGCGGGCACCAGGAAACAATCCTGAGATCTTCTGTAACCACAAAGGCTACCACTCAATTAATGTGCAGCTGGTGTGCGACCACACACAGCGTTAGGTGGTTTAATATTTAACTGGCCTGTAGTTTCCTGCTTTCTGTCTCCCTCCCTTTTTGAATAAAGGAGTTACATTCGTCACTAGCATTCAATCTAATGGAACCTTCCCCGAATCTCGGGAATATTGGAAAATTAAAACCAACGCATCAACTATCTCACTAGCCACTTCTATTAAGACTCTAGGACTGCCCAGGTATGTCCTGTCCACAAAAAGCAGGACAAATCCAACCCGGCCAATTACCGCCCCATCAGTCTACTCTCAATCATCAGCAAAGTGATGGAAGGTGTCATCGACAGTGCTATCAATCGGCACTTACTCACCAATAACCTGCTCACTGATGCCCAGTTTGGGTTCCGCCAAGACCACTCGGCTCCCGACCTCATTACAGCCTTGGTCCAAACATGGACAAAGGAACTGAATTCCAGAGGTGAGGTGAGAGTGACTGCACTTGACATCAAGGCAGCATTTGACCAAGTCTGGCATCAAGGAGCCCTAGTAAAACTGAAGTCAATGGGAATCAGGGGGGAAACGCTCCACTGGTTGGAGTCATACCCAGCACAAAGGAAGATGGTTGTGGTGGTTGAAGGTCAATCATCACAGCCCAAGGACATCGCTGCAGGAGTTCCTCAGGGCAGTGTCCTAGGCCCAACCATCTTCAGCTGCTTCATCAATGACCTTCCCTCCAACATAAGGTCAGAAATGGGGATGTTCACTGATGACTGCACAGTGTTCAGCATCATTTGCAACTCCACAGATAATGAAGCAGTCCATGCCGGCATGCAACAAGACCTGGACGACGTTCAGGCTTGGGCTGATAAGTGGCAGGTAACATTCGCACCACAGAAGTGCCAGGCAATGGCTATCTCCAACAAGCGAGAGTCTAACCATCGCCAATTGACATTCAATGGCATTACCATCGCCGAATCCCCCACTATCAACATCCTGGGGGTCACCATTAACCAGAAACTTAACTGGACCAGCCACAAAAATACTTTGGCAACAAGAGCAGGTCAGAGGCTAGGTATTCTGCAGCGAGTGTCTCACCTCCTGACTCCCCAAAGCCTTTCCACCATCTACATCGCACAAGTAAGGAGTGTGATGGAATACTCTCCACTTGCTTGGATGAGTGCAGCTCCAACAACACTCAGAAAGCTCGATACCATCCAGGACAAAGCAGCCCGCTTGATTGGCACCCCATCCACCACCTTAAACATTCACTCCCTCCATCACCGGCGTACCGTGGCTGCAGTGTGTACCATCTACAAGATGCACTGCAGCAATTCACCAAAGCTTCTTCGGCAGCACCTCCCAAACCCGCGACCTCTTCCACCTAGAAGGACAAGGGCAGTAGGCGCATGGGAACACCACCACCTCAAAGTTCTCCTCCAAGTCACACACCATCCTGACTTAGAAGTATATCGCCGATCCTTCATCGTCGCTGGGTCAAAATCCTGGAACTCCCTACACGGACTACAGCGGTTCAAGAAGGCAGCTCACCACCACCTTCTCAAGGGCAACTAGGGATGGGCAATAAATGCTGGCCTTGCCAGTGACGCCCAGATCCCATAAACAATTAAAAAAAAAAGGATGAAGTCCATCAGGACCCGGGGACTTGTCAGCCCGCAGCTCCAACAATTTGCTCAGTACCACTTCCCTGGTGATTGTAATTTTCTTGAGTACCTCCCTCCCTTTCATTTCCTGATTTACAGCTATTTCTGGGATGTTACTTGTGTCCTCTATAGTGATGCAAAATACCTGTTCAATTCAACTGCCATCTCCTTATTTTCCATTATTAATTCCCCAGACTCACTTTCTATAGGACCAACGTTCACTTTGTTAACTATTTTCTTTTAAAAATATCTATAGAAACTCTTAGGGCTTGATTTTGTGAATGGAGACGAGTTGGAGGCGGGACTGCTGCTTGTCATGTCAATGTCCCCCCTCCATCCTGGCCTGACCAACCAGTGGGATTTTCCCCTGATCGACCTTGTTAAGCCCGCTCTGTGGGCTCAGCAGGCCAATTAGGGAGGAAGTCACAGACAGAGCACGTCAACGTCAGACGTGCTATCTGTCAAGACTTCTTGAAAGAAGAAATGTCAACGTTTGACAGCTCTGTGAAGCTGTCAAATACTGACATTCTCTTTAGTTTGATGAGACCTTGTGTTCAGGACTCATCAAACCTTTCAACTTTGTAAATTTCACATGGCTGTTGGCTTGGAGGTTCCAACAGCCAGTCTGTGAAATTGAGAAGGAGGATGTCGGCTCTCCCGATCCAGGGTGGATGAAGGCTGTAGGAAGAAAACAAGGTAAGTGAACTTTTTTAACACTTATCACTCACCTTGCATACTTACCACTCACATCTACATCTTACTTCCAGGTGCCTCCGACTGCCGCAAACCTCCTTCACGTCTCCTCCAACCCGGCGGGGTTCTCCGAGGTCGGGAAGCCTTCACCTGTGAAGGTAAAATGGCACTAATCCTTTTTTCTGCCTGTTAACTACCTGTTAACAGGCAGTTAAAAGGATTAAATGCCTTTCCCGCCTCCAGGAGATGGGACCCGAAGCAACACATCTTCCCGCCTCCTGGCAAAAGGGCATGGCCGCGGGATGGGGGCGGGTTTGTCATTCACCCCTAATTTCTCCGAGTTTACCGCCTGTCCCGCCTCCATGCCCGCCTCCTCGGGGCTTGGCAAATCCAGCCCAAACTATCTGTTTTTATATTTCTAGTTAGCTTTCTCTCGCACTCTAATGTTTCTCTCCTTATTAATCTTTTAGTCATTCTTTGCTATTTTTAATATTCTGTCCAATCTTCTGACCTGCCACCCATCTTTGCGCAATTATATGCTTTTTCTTTAAGTTTGATACTATCTTTAACTTTTTTAGTTAACCACGGATGGTGGGTCCTCCCCTTGGAATTTTTCTTTCTTGTTGGAATGTATCTATTCTGTGTATTCTGAAATATCCCCTTAAATGTCTGCCACTGCAACTCTATTGACCTATCCCTTAACCTAATTTGCCAGTTCACTTTAGCTAGCTCTGCTTTCATGCGCTCATAATTGCCCTCATAATAGACGCTCTCTTGTTGGAGATAGTCATTGCCTGGCACTCTTGTGGTGCAAGTGTTACTTGCCACTTATCAGCCTAAGCCTGACTGTCATCCAGGTCTTGCTGCATGCGGGCATGGACAGCTTCATTATCTGAGGAGTTGCAAATGGAACTGAACACTGTGAAATCATCTGTGAACATCCCAACTTCTGACCTTATGATGGAGGGAAGGTAATTTATGAAGCAGCTGAAGATGGTTGGGCCCAGGGCATTGCCCTGAGGAACTCCTGCAGCGATCTCTTGGGGCTGAGATGATTGACCTTCAACCACCACAACCATCTTCCTTTGTGCTAGGTATGACTCCAGCCAGTGGAGAGTTTTCCCCCAGATTCCCATTGACTTCCATTTTACTAGAGATCCTTGATGCCACACTCGGTCAAATGCTGCCTTAATGTCAAGGGCATTCACTCTCACCTCACCTCTGGAATTCAGCTCTTTTGTTCATGTTTGGACCAAGGATGTAATGAGGTCTGGAGCCGAGTGGTCCTGGCGGAACCCAAACTGGGCATCTGTGAGCAGGTTATTGGTGAGTAAGTGCCGCTTGATAGCACTGTCGCCAAACCCTTCCATCACTTTTCTGATGATTGAGAGTAGACTGATGGGGCGGTAATTGGTCAGACTGGATTTGTCCTGCTTTTTGTGGACAGGACATACCTGGGCAGTTTTCCACATTGTTGGGCAGATGCCAGTGTTATAGCTGTACTGGAACAGCTTGGCTAGAGGCGAGGCTAGTTCTGGAGCACATGTCTTTAGCACGACAGCCGGGATGTTGTCGGAGCCCATCGCCTTTGCTGTATCCAGTGCGCTCAGCCGTTTCTTGATATCACGGGGAGTGTGGCTGAAGATTGGCTTCTGTGATGGTGGGGACCTCAGGAGGAGGCCGATATGGATCATCCACTCGGCACTTCTGGCTGAAGAACGCTTCAGCCTTGTCTTTTGCTCTCGTGTGCTGGGCTTCCCCATCATTGAGGATGTTCATGGAGTCTCCTCCTCCCATTAGTTGTTTAATTGTCCACCACCATTCATGACTGGATGCGGCAGGACTGCAGAGCTTTGATGTGATCCATTGGTTGTGGGATCGCTTAGCCCTGTCTATAGCATGCTGCTTCTGCTGTTTAGCATGCATGTAGTCCTGTGTTGCAGCTTCCCCAGCTTGCCACCTCACTTTTAGGTACGCCTGCTGCTGCTCCTGGCATGCTCTTCTACACTTCTCATTGAACCAGGGTTGGTCCCCAGGCTTGATGGTAATGGTAGAGTGAGGGCTATGCCGGGCCATGAGGTTACAGATTGTGGTGGAATACAATTCTGCTGCTGCTGATGGCCCACAGCGACTCATGGATGCCCAGTTTTGAGTTGCATGATTTGTTCTGAATCTGTCTCATTTAGCACAGTGGTAGTGCCACACAGCACGATGGAGGGTGTCCTCAGTGCGAAGACGGGACGTCAACTCCACAATGACTGTGCGGTGGTCACTGCTACCAATGCAGTCATGGGCAGATGCATCTGCAACAGGTAGATTGGTGAAGACGAGCTCAAGTAGGTTTATCCCTCATGTTGGTTTTCTCACCATCTGCTGCAGGCCCAGTCTGGCAGTTATGTCCTTCAGGACTCAGCCAGCTCGGTCAGTAGTGGTGCTACCGAGCCACTCTTGGTGATGGACATTGAAGTCCCCCACCCAGAGTACATTCTGTACGCTCAGTGCTTCTTTCAAGTGGTGTTCAATATGGAGTAGTACTGATTCATCAGCTGAAGGAGGGCGGTAGGTGGTAATCAGCAGGAGGTTTCCTTGCCCATGCTTGGTCTGAAGCCATGAGACTTCATGAGGCCTGGAGTCAATGTTGAGGACTCTCAGGGCCACTCCTTCCTGACTGTATACCACTGTGTTGCCACCCCTGGTGGGTCTGTCCTGCCGGTAGGACAGGACATTCCCAGGGATGGTGATGGAGGAGTTTGGGACATTGGCTGAAAGGAATGATTCTGTGGGTCTGACAAGTCATGATTTTGCTTGACTAGTCTGTGGGACAGCTCTCCTAATTTTGGCACAAGTTCCCAAATGTTAGTGAGGAGGACTTTGCAGAGTCGACTGGGTGTGCTTTGTCGTGTCCGAACCCGTGCCTAGGTCGATGCCGGGTGGTCCGTCCAGTTTTATTCTTAGTATTGTTTTTCATAGTGGTTTGGTGCAACTGAGTGGCTTGCTGGGCCACTTCAGAGGGCAGTTAAGAATTAACCACAGTGCTGTGGGTCTGAAGTCACATATAGGCCAGACTAAGTAAGGATGGCAGATTTTCTTCCCTTAAGGACATTAGTGAACCAGATGGGTTTTTCTGACAATCCGATAGTTTCATGGTCACCATTACTGATACTGGGTTTTTATTCCAGACTTAGTTAATTAACTGAATTGAAATTCCCCAGCTGCCGTGGTGGGATTTGGACTCATGTCTCTGAATCATTAGTCCAGGCCTCTGGATTACTAGCCCAGTAACATAATCACTATGCTACCGTACCCTCCCACACACCTAATATCTGATTACAGAGTAGCATTAGCAGGAGTCTGGAACAAGTCACCGACCAGCCAATGATACTTCGATTTCCGATTGTAACTTTAAACCAGTGTTGTCCTCTTGACCACCATTAAATTTTAAATAGTGTCATGCCATCAAGATCTTGCTCCTTTTCAAAGCCAAATGCAATGGCATTAACTCCAAGTCTGTTAGCCGAGTCTTGTAACCCTAAAGAGCTTTGAAGCCATTTGACCAATCATCACACTTCCCACTGACATAATATTGCTTCAGTGTATTTAATATTACAACAGTGACTACACTCCAAAAGTACTTCATTGGCTGTAAAGCGCTTTGAGACGTCCGGTGGTCGTGAAAGGTGCTATAGAAATGCAAGTCTTTCTTTCTTTTTAAATTGAACTGACATCTTTGAACTTGGGTAAGAGCAGATAAACTGTTTGATGGCTGCTCGCTCCATCTCAACATCCTTCTGATTGGAATACACTGATCATCAATAAATTGCTGAAAATTGTTTTCCACCATCAAGTTCTAACTTTATTTGGAATCAGAGCTGGACTGAATAAAATCCAGAAGAGTATAAACAACATTTTCATTTTCCAGTCATTTAACTTGAAACATCTACACTTGTAAACAGCCCAACGCCTTTTTGTTGTTAATACATCACCACCTCTAACATGCATAGCAATTCCTTGCCTGTGAAACCTGATTGTGTAATATTTGATTTAATAAGGAAAAAAAAGTTAATTCCGCAATCAAGCTAATCAGCAAGTGCAAAGTGAGACTAATTGGCATATTTCAGAGATGCCGATTCCTCTTTCAGCAATATTATACCCTTTGAGTTAAATTACGACAGAACTTTATTTGGAATAATAAGGAATAATCTATTTTCTAATTAATTGAAGTTAAGTATGTTAATTTGGATTATTTTGCATAATTTACACATATAATGAACCTATTAGCATAAGTATAACCTCTGTTTCCGAGAGATAGATGTCACAGTGAGCTATTAACGAAACATTAAAAAATACACAGCAATGCCATGTCTTTCCTTCTCATCCCATTGCAACCTAATGCACAGGCAAAATAAACGCCACAGGTAGATAAAATTGTACTGGCAAGAAATGTTAAAGATACCCATACAACCCTATCGTTCTTCTCAGTATTCTCGCCCAGAGAATGGGCTATAAAACCCCCAAATTACAGCATGGGATACTAGCATATGAACAGTTAACACATTCATCTGTTATTTTACTGGAGGCATGAATGCATTTCAAATTAATGGGTTAACAGCTCCACTAGAATAGTGCAGAGTAGAATTTTAAATGAAAATGTTAAACTGTCTTCCAGCGATGGGTAGGCACTGTCACGTTAGGCTGCATTGGGACCACAGTAATCAACAAACAGCATACTCCACAACAGGACTGCCCATGAGAAAGCGAGGCCAGCTCAACAGATATATCTATCATGTGTCAAAAACTGTAGGATGTCCTGTACGTTACACTACTGGTCTCACACCTCCTCGGTCACACTCACATCACATTTCCATCATCACACTTCAGCTGTCAGACTTTCTCATCACCAAATTTCTTGCAAATTCGCGTACATTTCTTAAGCTAATTGGCTGGCTGACATGCAAATTTATTTCAGTTTAATGAAAAATGTGGGATGGCAGTAAACAACTGAAATTTCTGCTCACTGATCACCAGTGAAGAGCACCAGTGCAGAACTACTCGATGGCATGTATTCAGCTCCAGATTGTGAAATAATTTCAAGCTAATTGGAAGAATTAACTTTTTCACCTCAACTTGTCCAACCAGGCCTAAGTGCATTGAACAACATTTATCAGCTTTTACACTTGGGCATACATCATCCATTTGATTTCTACGTAATGATAAAGATTAATTTCATCAAATGTTAATTTTAATTAAAATAAATTATAGCACAAATTCAAGCAGTTTCTCAGCAAAGACACTTTTCTTCATTCCTGCACATACCTCCCTCAGTAAAGAGATATTCTCGATCAACATAACACAGATATTCTCAGCTCACACGCATTAAGAGCATCTTACCTCACTTCCTTGCAGTCACTGAGACACACTGAACTCAAACCCACTGATTAACACACTCACTCCTCACACACACTGATTAACACACTCACAACTCACACCCACTGATTAACACACTCACTCCTCACACCCACTGATTAACACACTCACAACTAACACCCACTGATTAACACACTCACTCCTCATACCCACTGATTAACACACTCACTCCTCACACCCACTGATTAACACACTCACAACTCACACTCACTGATTAACACACTCACTATTCACACCCACTGATTAACACACTCACTACTCACACCCACTGATTAACACACTCACTATACACACTGAGTGATTAACACACTCACAACTCACAACCACTGATTAACACACTCACTACTCATACCCACTGATTAACACACACACTACCCACACCCAGTGATTAACACACTCACTACACACAACCAGTGATTAACAAACTCACTACTCACACCCACTGATTAACACACTCACAACTCACACCCACTGATTAAAACATCAACTCCTCACACACAGAGATTAACACACTCACTCCTCACACACAGTGATTAACACACTCACTCCTCACATCCACTGATTAACACACTCACTCCTCACTCCCAGTGATTTACACACTGACTCCTCACGCCTACTGATTAACACACACACTCCTCACACCCACTGATCAACACACTCACTCCTCACACCCACTGATTAACACAGTCAGTCCTCACACCCACTGATTAACACACTCACTGCTCACACACAGTGATTAACATACTCACTCCTCACACCCACTGATTAACACACTCACTCCTCACACACAATGTGATTAACACACTCACTCCTCACACACAGTAATTAACACACTCACTCCTCACATCCACTGATTAACACACTCACTCCTCACACCCAACTGATTAACACAGTCAGTCCTCACACCCACTGATTAAAACACTCACTGCTCACACACAGTGATTAACACACTCACAACTCACACCCACTGATTAAAACACTCACTCCTCACACACAGTGATTAACACACTCACAACTGTAAGGGATTCTGACCCTGCGTGTCTCGCAGCCTGTGAGATTCACGCGGCTCTGTGCAGCCTGTATGTCAGTGCGGGTCTAGGCCTCGTTGCCTGTTCTGGTCTCCAGCCAGTCTGGGAACACTAGACACACCTGTGAGTGGTTCGAATCACTCTCCCTTACGGTTCTAGACACTGGACTTAGATGCGAGAGCAGTAATGGAGATGAAACTCATGTAGACTCGGTTTGAATGGTACGAAATGGAAAATCTTTATTGCATGATACTTAAGATTATGAAATACATGTCATAAGCACAGATTAATGACAGTACAATCTTACAAACAGTTATATAGTCGATCTTAGGGAAACGAGGAACGAACGGCACAAAGTAAATAGGGGCACACATTACAAATATCCTTAATCCTTAAACCCTCCCCTATCAATATCTATCCTAAACTAGATTCGTAGGAACTCGAGACTCATGCTCACCACTCGTGATAACTCGGAGAAATTCCGAATAGCTGATCGGATGTTTTTCACCGCAGCACCCACGTGTCGGTCAGGAGATCTCCTGGTCCCACTTGTTTACTTGCTTCTGCTGCTCCGGCTAGCAGGCTGGAACGTCTGCTGTGATGAAGACCTGTGTTGGTTGGTTTAACAGGTACTTTTCGAGCACAGTTGTCGATATCATCGATACGATATGTTTCTTTGCAAGTTCGAAGAAGTCTTCCTGGCAAGGAAAACTTGGCTAATCGACCTACAGGCGCGGTCGGGATTTACTGACCGTGGCGATGGATATGGTCTTCCTCTCTTCTCATCTCATCTCATCTCATCTCATCTCGGGCCTTCGGTTCCGCTGCCAGTTACCAACATAGGTCTTCGTTACGCGACACGAGGTAGATCCGAACGGATCAGAAAGTTCAACAGTCCTTTTCAAAAGAGGCAACAGGCAAGCAGAAGCCCAACTACGAGTACACAGGAGCAGCCACGATGATAAGAGCAGCAAGAGAAAGATGGACGGTTTGGAGCCTGCAATTATAGTGCAAAATCTTCCGTTTCCCGCCCAACTATAATGTCCATTCTTTTGTTTAGGGTTTGGCGCTCAAATGTCTTGTATGGGTGATCTCCGTTCTTAATGGGTTTCGGGGCTACTCATAAATGTCTGAGTACCTGTTAATATTTCTCGCATTGTTAAATCAGTCGGTGTTCTCCCTGGAGGGGTTTGGGGCTTCCAAGTGTCCTGTATAACTACCTGCTAACGGCTCTCTCATCGTAGAGTCGTTGGGATTTTACATATTAATGTCTTTTGGATGGGCCCTTGATTACTCGGTACAATGGCTTTCCTTTGTACCTGGGAGACCGATTTCAGTATCTATGTGTATACTGCAAACCCATAATGTCTCGTGTATTATCTTCACTGTGCTGACTCTTAATCGATCTTGCACAAATGTTTATTGGAACGCCATCTTGTCTGCCTGTTGAAAAGTCTAGAATGTTCTGTCACGAGGTGCGGCGGCCATTTTACAGGCTGCTTGTGTCCACTTTAAACCTGTCAGCATTCTGCTGAAATAAAAGCTGTTTGAACGAAACTCTGTGTTTTCTCCTTATTAACAAAATCGCGATATATTGCGAATTCTACAGTCCCTCCTGTTGATGCGAATAACTCCGCTTATCGTATCAAAAATCATAGTGGTGAGCAATATTATCTCGATTTCTCTCCGAATCCAGCAAATTAATCCCATAAATATTAACCTATCTAGGGTCTCTGTGTCGTCCTTATTTCCCAAGAAAATTACATTTTATATCACCGTAGGCATTATTTGCCCTTAAACTTACACCACTTGTTTTCCTTCCCGGCGTAACCAGGCCGATGCCTCTCGTATCACCTGTATATTCATCTTTTATTCAGGGAAAGGAAAAACAAAACTCAAAACCAAAACAATCATTTTTAACTGTAACACCATCACCAAAATAATCAACACCAACTCTTAAAACATGTCGAGTTCCCAACGTATTTACAATCTCTGAAAAATCATGATCGAGTACAAACTTCCGCGGCGCACGTGGCGAGCGGGAGTGACGCCATTTTCCGATCACACGGTACTTTCATTGTGCACGCGCACGTAACGTTCTCGCCACTCTCCCGTGTTTTCATGCTTGGTGAGGCGCTTGTCTCTTTTACAATGTACGACCAATAGGTACACTACAATAAACACTTGGCATACGACTAAAATGTGGGAGGCTATTCTAATCCATGAAGGCACTTCAATATTGGTGAACAGATTCCACCACGGTGGAACTACTATATCCAAAATGTCTGTTCCTATTTCGACAGTTTTCTGTTCTAATGTGTAAAAGTGTTTCTGTGACACCGCGACGGCTTTTAAAAGCTTGGTGAGGTGTTCAGGGAGAGGGGGAATGAGGTATCCAAAATGCGCGACGAATCGCTGCAAGTCGGTGAAATTCTCTTTTACTGTGAGATGAACAGTGGATGGTTCAGGGATTGGGACAATTCGCTGTTGTGCTACTTGAACTTCCGCCCTGGGTTTAAAACAGAAACTGCTGTCACTCACCGGACACCGGCTACGGTTTCCATGCTGGTAGTGTTGCGCTGCAGTGGTAACACAATATGTTCCACCCCCGATGTATGCTACCTGCGGAGGCACATGATCTTGTGCCATTGCCTCCATGGTGCAATTCATGGACTTGGCGCCAGTCGTTCTGAACCCGCACTGTGGTGTTAAAAAGGCATTCAAGTGCTGGGGGCACAGTATTATGTGTGCTCCCCTGCCACGACAACCAGAGAGATCTGTACCTGTCATCGTTTGCTCCCAGCGGATGACGTAAGGTGGAACCGCTGCATAACGAATGTGGGCTCCCCCCTGAATGACACCAATGTTCTCTACCCGATACACCGGGGCGGGCTTTGCTGTGTCGCCCAAAACCGGCATACGTAATACTATTCCCATAATAGTATGGTTTGAACGTCCGCAGTCCACGGGGACTGGGTATGCTTCTGAAGCTAGCCTGAGCTGGCATGGACTTAATGCGTTCTGAAAAGGGTGGAGCGCCCGCAGGTGTTTGTTACTTATCCAGGACGGAACCAAACCTTGTTTTAAATCCTCCAAATTACTGCGGCCCTCGCCCAGTAACCACGCCCCGTAAAGCACGCACACCTCGTTCTGCGCAGCTTGATCGGATGCATTCCGATCTTCCCTAATCAGGGCATTTACCGTCTTTGCATGTTTCTCCAACTCTGCTATAATTTCCTTTAAATGGAGAGTCATGGCTTGGTCCTCGTGTAAACCTGACCCTACCACTTTATTCTCATCTGTTAGAATGTCTTTTAATTGTGTCTTTAAACCATTAA
Source organism: Squalus acanthias (assembly GCA_030390025.1). Classification (NCBI taxonomy): domain Eukaryota; kingdom Metazoa; phylum Chordata; class Chondrichthyes; order Squaliformes; family Squalidae; genus Squalus; species Squalus acanthias. Next base: position 101,369,252 of record CM059429.1, read on the forward strand.
TCTGGGTCTGCAGCTCCACACTGTCTAGAGCGTTGACCACAGATGTACCTGTGTTAAACGCGGTGAACGCATCGTTCACCAAACCCCTTCTTTGCCTCCCTGCTTGATTCAAAACTTCCTGTGGTGCGGTGTACAAACTTGTTTTATCAATTTCCGCGAAATCGAATTCGTAAAATTGTCTGAACATCTTGGTCAACAGGACCTAATACAACTGTTCCGTCTTTTTGGGGCACCACTCTGGTAACCGCACCTCGGTGAAATTTAAAATCACCGAGGCCACCGCGTAATGTACCCCCTGAAATAGTATCTGGTCTGTGGGGACCAGTACCAAACCATTCCCGGGTCCCTTACTAGTTTTAGGGCACCCTTCTTCCTCAGCTAGAACCACCGGAATCGTGGGCGGGGCTTTGCGTGGGCGCGTAATGAGCTCAGTGGCATTTACTGGGATCGGGGAGAACGGGGCTCCGCACCCCCTGGTGCTCGCATCCCACCTCATCCCCTGTCCGTTATCCTGCCATTGATTAATGAAAAATATGGAGATGCCTTTGGGGCAAACGTACTTTGACCCCCACATACATACATAAATTCCCTCGTCCGGTTCCCACCATTTGTCCCAACAGACTTTCACTTGTCCGTTTGTCCCCGTAATTGTCCGATGGGTATTATTACCCAGTCGTTCCCACTCGACCGAAGAGTTCCTCATAGTTTTGCTCAGCTTTCGCAGCCACCACCATCGGCTCAATGGGACCTTCCCACTACAAGTCAAACAAATCCGTTTGCCGACGGTGACGCTGATCCTGGGTGCGATGATCCTTACTTTGGGGCACAGTAAAGAAGTCTCTTTGTAGGCAAACCCCGATGTGCTAGAATACTCCGTTGAGTTCGTTCCCAGCCATCCTGGCCACCTTCCCTTGTGGAAATAGGTGCTGGTCTCCTCTGCCTCCCGTCTTCCGGTCCCATCCACCGCGATGGGGGCCGTGTCCCCGGAACATCCAAACACCACGACATCCTTGGTGCGGCCTCGATAGGCCAATCCACATCCGATTGCCACGAGCAATACTAGAATTCGTTCCATCTTTCCTTGGTTCCTGTGATCAGATAGAATGAGGTAGCCAGCCTCGCAAGAGTCTCTGGCTTTTGTGAAGGGTGAGCGGGTCCCCTGACCTCGCCTCACGTAAACTTCAACGTTCGCTGAATAAACTTTAACTAAACCTATCTTTAAAACTCCCATCATTTTATCGTTTTCTGTTAAAAACACTACAAACTTAACCTTAAACTATAAACTTAAAACTTAACCTTGAACTATAAACTTAAAACTTAGAACTTCTTACTATACAGTGCCGCCCGTTCTCAGGGCGGCCCCTTTAAATTCTGAGAAGGCTGCTGCGAGCTCTTCCCGACGGTGGGAGGGCACTGACCCTTCCCTCTGATCTGCCGCAGCCTGTTACTGCGCTGACCCTTCCCTCTGATCTGCCGCAGCCTGTTACTGCTGCGATGTGGCCGGTCTGTATCTGGGTTATCTTAACCTTAAATTTTCGCCTTGGGGCAGTCTGGGGACATGACCACATCCTCCTGGGCTGGGGTTCTCTACTTGACCTACGGGGAGTTGCTATGGGCGGGGGTTCCGTGACGGACGGACCGGGTTCCGAGACTTCCATCGGGATGACCTGGGGTTCCATCACAGTCGCTGGCTCCGCCTCCGCTGACTCCGCCTCCCTAACCTCGGGGCTGGCAGTTCGTGGCTCCGCCCTGCTCGGCCCAGCAGGCGGCCCTTCACTCGTGATCTCTGCCTCCCCCGAGGACTGGACGTTCAAAGCGGGCGGCCACATCTCTGGGAGCCACACTGGTACTCTCTGTGCTCCCATAGCGGCTGGCCCTGCCTCCTCTAGCTCCTCCCTCCTGTCCTCGGGACCTGCAGCTTGTGTGTCCACCCTGTGTGGATCTCTACCTACAGCCCCCATTCCCTCCAGACCGTTCCTCAGGAACCACCCGTCATCATCACTATGCTCATCTGCACTATCCTCATCTGACCAGGGTACCCTGAATTCTTCCTCATCTAACCCCCAATTCCAGAAAAACGCTGTATGATCGTCCGGGATGTCCCTTCCCCTGATGCAAGCTGCTATGCCTGCCTGTGTGCCTTGTGGTCCTACCTGGGGCTGTGCTTTCCCACTGGCGGGATTTACCCCTGTAGTTTTCCCTTGCGCACCTGGCTGGTACAGTTTGCATTGGTTTACATCCTCATACTCCCGGCTTTTGGCTACTCTGTAGGCTGCTTTTATCTCACTAAGCTGCGCTTCTAGCCTGAGCACGTCTAACTTTCCCATTGATCGGGCGTTCTCCTCCCGCAGGGCCTGCTCTCTAAGCTGCCCTTCCAGCCCATCTATTTTCCCTATTAAGCGGGCGTTCTCCTCCCGCAAGGCCTGCTCTTTTAACCTGGCCTCCTCACCGCAGACCCCCTCCTGTGCGTGTCTTTTAAAAGGACACAGGTAGGCAGGCTGCGTGGGCTCTAGTCATTGGGTACTATTAGACGGTCCTGTGGCACCTACGGGGCCGGTTGCGACCGCCACCTGTCCACGTGCACTCAAGATTAGATTGCGCATGGCTCCTAACACTACTTCGATGTCGTCGGGAGGGGTGGGTGCCTTAGCTTCCTTAGCCGGGACAGGCGCCTGGGCTCGGACCGCGGGATTTTTATCCTTGGAATCCTTCCAAGGGTTCCTGCAATGCTTGCGCCAGTGCCCTGTCTTCCCACACCCGTAACAAGCATTACCTGCCTGTGGGGCGTGATTACCCTCCTGATGCCACTCTCTTTGATACGGGGCTGCGGGTCGTACCTCATGTACTCTTCCCTTAAGGGGACGTGTTGCCATACCCCTTATATTGCGATAACCTAACGTGAGTCGATTCAAGACCGACTCTTCCATAATGTTGGGGTCATTGGGATCAAACCATGCTTTTGCCTGCTCTCTGACGGCTGGTAAACTGTTGGCTATTATGCACCTAAGCCAATGAGTTAAAGCGGTGCCTTCCACATCTTCGCGCTCGGGCGCACCTAGGCAGCTGCGCTCATATACTGGCCACAGCCTGTCGGCAAAAACCTTCGGGGGTTCTCCCTCCATCTGCACTGTCTGTCCCACTCTAGCAAACGGACCTTCGTCGTTCGCCCCCAACACTTCCAGGACCTCATTCTTTAATTCCTCATAACTCTTGGTTCCCCTCTTGCTCTCGCCTGAGAGACACTGAAGGACCGAGCTGTCTAATGAGAACAGCAGCATTTTTGCTGTCTCCCCATCATCGCAGCCGTTAATGGCTGCGGCTTGCTCAACTTCTCTGAAATGTACGGAAGGGTCGTCTGCCTCGGTCAGCTTCCGTACGTGATTTATCATAGCTCTCAGCTGATGTGAACTGTGAGGCAACACCAGCTGTCCGAGGAGATCCCCCGGTTCTTCCCCACCGTTTCTGCTTGGGCCCCTTTTAATACCCGTTACTGGATACAACGATCCCTTTCCTACTTCTTTTTCAATGGGCTCTTTTGTTTCTTCCATTGCTTCCTCCCTAACCCAGGTTTCTGAATAGCTGGGTGGCGCGGAGGGCGCAGTGGCTACTACTTCTTCTGCTTTACTTGGTGGGGATTTTCTAAATCTCTCATTTACTAGCGGCTGGTGTGCCGACGGATTGATGAGGCACACCATGCCGTTCGCATTGTTCACGGCCTTTTTGAGGTGCTCTATCTCCCTTTGGCAGGCGCTATGATCGGCTCCCTGAAACTTATCCTCAAGGGCCAACTTATATGCCGCCCTAACCCCCGTTAAGCTCTCTTCTTGAGTTCTTATCTGGGCAGCTTGGCGGTTACATCTCTCCTTTAACCTGCTTTCATTCAACTTCGCCTCAGTGACCTGGCACTCGAGATAATCTATCCTTGTTTTAAGGTGACTGGAGACTTCCTGGCTTTCTTGGTGTAACTCATTTAAATTCTTAATGAGCACCTCCCCTCCAGAAACCTTCTCATCCATTTCTCCCTCTAAATGACTGATTCGAGCTACTAGCGCTGTAATGGTCTGGTTTGAAATCTGAACCTGCCTTTTGTAACACATAAGCCAGACTGCTTTCTCAAGTGTCTTTCTATGTTCTTTACTATCTGTCCACCTTTCAGCTGCCTCTGGTGGGCTTTTATCCGCTAACAATTCACTTATCCATTTCTTAGTTAGATTAACCTTTCCAAACACATAATCCGTTATCTTTTCCTGCATAACATTTCGTACGATATGTTTCTTTGCAAGTTCGAAGAAGTCTTCCTGGCAAGGAAAACTTGGCTAATCGACCTACAGGCGCGGTCGGGATTTTCCTCTCTTCTCATCTCATCTCATCTCATCTCATCTCGGGCCTTTGGTTCCGCTGCCAGTTACCAACATAGGTCTTCGTTACGCGACACGAGGTAGATCCGAACGGATCAGAAAGTTCAACAGTCCTTTTCAAAAAAGGCAACAGGCAAGCAGAAGCCCAACTACGAGTACACAGGAGCAGCCACGATGATAAGAGCAGCAAGAGAAAGATGGACGGTTTGGAGCCTGCAATTATAGTGAAAAATCTTCCGTTTCCCGCCCAACTATAATGTCCATTCTTTTGTTTAGGGTTTGGCGCTCAAATGTCTTGTATGGGTGATCTCCGTTCTTAATGGGTTTCGGGGCTACTCGTAAATGTCTGAGTACCTGTTAATATTTCTCCCATTGTTAAATCGGTCGGTGTTCTCCCTGGAGGGGTTTGGGGCTTCCAAGTGTCCTGTATAACTACCTGCTAACGGCTCTCTCATCGTAGAGTCGTTGGGATTTTACATATTAATGTCTTTTGGATGGGCCCTTGATTACTCGGTACAATGGCTTTCCTTTGTACCTGGGAGACCGATTTCAGTATCTATGTGTATACTGCAAACCCATAATGTCTCGTGTATTATCTTCACTGTGCTGACTCTTAATCGATCTTGCACAAATGTTTATTGGAACGCCATCTTGTCTGCCTGTTGAAAAGTCTAGAATGTTCTGTCACGAGGTGCGGCGGCCATTTTACAGGCTGCTTGTGTCCACTTTAAACCTGTCAGCATTCTGCTGAAATAAAAGCTGTTTGAACGAAACTCTGTCTTTTCTCCTTATTAACAAAATCGCGATATATTGCGAATTCTACACAACTCACACCCACTGATTAACACACTCACTACTCACACCCACTGATTAACACACACACTACACACACCGAGTGATTAACACACTTACTACTCACACCCAGTGATTAACATACTCATTACTCACACCCACTGATTAACACACTCACTCCTCACACCCACTGATTAACACACTCACTCGTCACACCCACTGATTAATACACTCACAACTCACACAAACTGATTAACACACTCACTACACACACCCAGTGATTAACACATTCACTCCTCACACACAATGATTAACACACTCACTCCTCACACCCACTTATTTATACACTCACTCCTCACACATAGTGATTAACACACTCACTCCTCACACCAAGTAATTAACACATTCACTCCTCCGACCCACGGATTAACACACTCACTCCTCACAACCAATGATTAACAGACTCGCTCCTCATACACTGATTAACACACCTACTGATTAAGACATCAACTCCTCACACACAGTGATTAACACACTCACACCTCACATCCACTGATTAGCACACTCACTCCTCACTCCCAGTGATTTACACACTCACTCCTCACACCCACTGATTAACACACACACTCCTCACACCCACTGATCAACACACTCACTCCTCACACCCACTGATTAACACAGTCAGTCCTCACACCCACTGATTGACACACTCACTGCTCACACACAGTGATTAACACACTCACTCCTCACACCCACTGATTAACACACTCACTCCTCACACACAACGTGATGAACACACTCACTCCTCACACACAGTAATTAACACACTCACTCCTCACATCCACTGATTAACACACTCACTCCTCACACCCACTGATTTACACACTCAGTCCTCAAACCCAATGATTAACAAACTCATTCCTCACAACCACTGATTAACACACTCACTACACACACCCACTGATTTACACACTCAGTCCTCAAACCAATGATTAACACATTCACTCCTCACAACCAGTAATTAACACACTCACTCCTCACGCCCACTGATTAACACACTCACTCCTCACACCCACTGATTTACACATTCACGCCTCACACCCACTGATTCACACACTCACTCCTAAAACCCAAGGATTAACACACTCACTCCACACATGCACTGATTCAGAAACTCACACCTCACACCGACTGATTTACACACTCACACATCAAATGCAGTGTTTAACACTCTCATTCCTTGCACCCACTGATTAACACACTCACTCCTCACACCCACTGATTAACACACTCACTCCTCACACCCACTGATTAACACACACACTGCTCGCACACTGTGATTAACACACTCACTCCTCACACCCACTGATGAACACACTCACTCCTCACACCCACTGATTCACACACTCACTCCTAAAACCCAATGATTAACACACTCACTCCTCACACCCACTGATGAACACACTCACTCCTCACACCCACTGATTCACACACTCACTCCTAAAACCCAATGATTAACACACTCACTCCTCACACCCACTGATGAACACACTCACTCCTCACGCCCACTGATTTACACACTCACTCCTAAAACCCAATGATTAACACACTCACTCCTCACACCCACTGACTAACACACTCACTCCTCACACCCAATGATTAACACACTCACTCCTCACACCCACTGACTAACACACTCTCTGCTCACACCCACTTATTCACACACTCACTCCTCACAGCCACTGATTTACACACTCACACATCACATGCAGTGATTAACACACTCATTCCTCGCACCCACTGATTCACACACTCACTCCTCACAGACACTGATTAACACAATAACTCCCCACACCCGCAGATTAGGGGCAACACGGTGGCATAGTGGTTAGCACGGTTGGCTCACAGCGCCAGGGACCCGGGTTCGAATCCAGCCTCAGGTGACTGTCTGGGTGGAGTTTGCACAGACTCCCCGTGTCTGCGCGGGTTTCCTCCGGGTGCTTCGGTTTCCTCCCACAGTCCAAAGATGTGCGGGTTAGGTTGATTTGGCTATGATAAATTGGCCCTTAGTGTTAGGGGGGATTAAATACGTGGGGTTATGGGGATAGGGTGGGATATGTTAGGGGGGATTAAATACATGGGGTTACAGGGATAGGGTGGGATATGTGTCGGTGCAGGCTCGATGGGCCGAAATGGCCTCTATCTGTACTGTGGGGATTCTGTGATCCTGTGATTAACACATTCACTCCTCACACACACCGTTTAACACACTCATCCGCACACCCACTGATAACCACACTCACTCCTCACACCCACTGATTTATACACTCACACATCACATGCAGTGATTAACACACTCATTCCTCGCACCCACTGATTAACACACTCACTCCTCACACACACTGATTAACACACTCACTCCTCACACGTACTGATTAACACACTCACTCCTCACACCCAAATATAACCACACTCACTCATCACACACAGTGAGTTACACACTCACTGCTCACACCAAATGATTAACAGACACACTTCTGACACACAGTGATTAACACACTCGCTCCTCACACGCACTGATTAACAAACTCACTACTTGTACCCACTGATTAACACACTCACTCCTCACACCGACTGATTTACACACTCATACCTCACACCCAGTGATAAACACACTCAATCCTCACACACAGAGATTAACACACTCATTCCTCACACCAAGTGAATATCACACTCACTCCTCACACCCACTGATTGACACACTCAATCCTCACACCCACTGATTAACAAACTCACTCCTCACACCTACTGATTAAGACACTTAGGGGTAGAAATTAGGTCGCGCCCCATTTGGGGCGCAAATATCGTCCGGACGCAAATATTAGCGCCTGGCGCTAATTATCGGCACTGACAGGAAACTTCACTTTTACCGCCCCGGGAGGTGAGTGGAGCGCTAAAGCAGGCGCTGCACACCCATCTTAAGGCGCAAAGGCCAAGGAGTGAGGCGCTAACTCAGCGCGCGAGCGCAGCGCAGCTGCTGCCAGTTAGCGAGGGAACACAGACACACTGGCGCCGGACACTTCTTAAAGCGGGGGGGGGGGGTCACTTGCTCCCCAGCCACACCCTGCTCATTGCAGCCTTGAATCTCAGCCTGGAGAGACCTGTAATCCATGTTGCTGCCAAGCATGGAGAGGGTGAGAGAACGCGCTCATCGCTTCACCGAGCGGGCCTTGGATGCTCTGGTTGACGCAGTGGAGCGCAGATGATGTATGCTGTTCCCTGAGAGTGGCAGGAGGCCTTTGCCACGCGAGTTCAGAAGAGTGTGGAGGGAGGTGGCTCAGAGCGTCTCCTCCAGGAGCATGGTGACCAGGACCCATACTCAATGCCGCAAAAAGTTCAACGACCTCACTCGGGTCATCAGGGTGAGTGGCTTTTTCTCAATACCTCTCCATCCCTCCATCTCAACCTCACTCTATGGCCAGAGGGTCTTAAAACCCCAATGCACAACACTCATCCAACACCTATGGCCCTTTCATCAAACACACACACACATTCCACACTTTGCATACAGTAAGGGCTATTCACCTATGGGAGGCACATCAGGCAAGACCATGGCTGTATATTGTAAGGGCTATTCACCTATGGGAGGCACATCAGGCAAGACCATGGCTGCATATTTACTCAGATGCTGTCCTTTTTCTTGCAGGCTAAGCTGGCTCATAATAGGAGACAGCAGCAACGGACAGGTGGAGGGCGGCTTCAGCTGCAACCCCTCAGCGATCTGGAGGAGCGCGTCCACAGGATTGTGGCAAGCCGGGTGATCGGTCCCGTCGCCACTGGAGACGCCGACCCCGTTCTGGACAGCAATGGTAAGGTCATCACCTTTTTGTCCTCTGTCCTTCCACTTGTCCCTCACAACACCAGCCTTTGACACTTTCAATCCAACTTGCTAACTCGCTGCACTTATTCCTCCCTTACTGCCACCCTGTCCTCACGCTAAAGCCACTCTTGTACCTCCCTGCTTTCAGATGGTGATTCACCAGCTGAGGAGACGGGCCCTGAAACTGCCACTGGGAGTGATGCTGCAGCTGAGGAGGAAGAGGAAGCCAGAGCATCAGTGCCACCCTCTCCCGAGGAAGCCCATGCCCACACTGGGAACACGCCTTCCCCGGAGGGGAGCAGGGGGGAAGGGGCTGATGATGGTGAAGCTCCAGGACCCAGCGGGCTGCAGCAACGCCATGGGGGGGGTAGGGAAGAACGGGGGCCTTCTCCCCAGAGGGAGAGTATGCCAGACACTCCTACTGCAATGGACGCAGAGGAGGAGCGGCTGATTGCAGAAATGAACACCCAGGCGGTGTGCATGCACACTGAGCTCATGGGTGCAGTGGGAAGGGTGCCCGATTGCATTGAGTCACTGGCAAGGAGTGTGGAGCACTTCGCTGTAGCACAGGCGGATGCCACACTAACGCTTAGTGCTGCAATTCAGTCACTGGCTGCCGTAATCCCACCTCTGACTGCTCTCATACAGACTCAGATGGAGGCCACGCGAGCACAGACTGCTGCCAACCTCGATGGTTCGTGCACATGTCCCCGGGGCTGTCACCGCGCCGCAGCAGGCCAGCAATCTGTTCTCTGGCAGATTGCTCCGGATGCTGAAGTGCTGCCCCGTGGGAGTGCCAGTGTGTCGGGCGAGCAGGGAGTTGCTGGCCTCTCTCACGATGACAGCATTCCTGCTGCCAACACTGTCACTTCTCCACTGCACTTGCGACCGCCTGTAGGACAGACTGCTGCCGCCCATGCAGAGTTGGTGCAGTCTGCAGCCGGGCCCTCCAGGCCCAGAAGTGGTCGAGGCCGTCCTTCAGGGGCATCTGCAGTGTTAGGGTCTGACGAGCAGCAGCCTTCCACCAGCCTTGCTGCAGCCACTGAGGTCCCATTACGGAGGAGCAGTAGGGTTAGAAGGGGGGAAGTGCGCAAGGGAAGGAGATCACCCTCGAAGGGCAAAAAGTAGGAGGTGTGACAAAATGCTGGTCATTTTTTTATTAAAGGCCGAGGTTCGTGGTCCAACTTTTGTCTAGTGTTTTGGACATTATCTCCAGGTTGTGAGAACCAGTTATGTTATTGACTGTTTTTTTGTGTTTATTTCTATGAGTTTGTCATGAGGAATTGACACACACAGAGTTTGTAAAATAAATACGTTTCTGTATTCAAAATATACATGGCTGGTGGTTGGAATTATTGGTGCCTTGGCCGGCTTAGGGGTTGCGTGCTGGGTTGATTAGTGTTTGTAGCAATGGCAGGGGCCCTAGAAGCGGCTTGCTATTAGTCGTTGACGGACGGCCCTTGCAGTTTGACCATTGTGGGCCGCCCTCCTGCCTTGGTGCTGCTGATGATCATCGTCCTCGTCCTCTTCCTCCTCTTCCTCCTCCTCCTCTGGTGGTGCTACAAGGCCTGGTGGCATTGGCTGGGTCCTGAGGATTGCCATGTTGTGCAACATGCAGCACACGACTACGAAGTTCGAAACTTGCTCAGGCGAGTACTGCAGGGCTCCTCCGGAATGGTCCAGACAGCGGAACCGTTGTTTCAGCACGCCGATTGTGCGCTCAATAATGTTCCTGGTTGCTTGATGGCTTTCATTGTACCGCAGCTCAGCAGGGGTGTTTGGCGTACGGAGCGGTGTCATCAGCCAGGTGCTCAATGCGTACCCCTTGTCCCCCAGAAGCCAACCAACTGGCTGATGCGGTGCCTCGAAAACTTCTGCCACAGTAGTCTGGCGCAGGATGAAAGCATCGTGGCAGCTGCCCGGATAGTGGGCATTGACAGCGAGTATCACCTGTCTGTGGTCACAGACCAACTGCACATTCAAGGAATGGAACCCCTTTCTGTTCCTGAATTCCTCTGCATTCTCTCGCGGAGCACGCAAAGCCACATGCGTGCAGTCAATGGCGCCCTGCACCATGGGGAAGCCCGCTACCCTCGCAAAGCCCAGAGCGCGGTCACGCTGCTTGTCTGGGGTCATAGGGAAAGAGATGAAGTCTCGTCTCCTTCTGAAGAGGGCATTGGTGACCTGCCGGATGCAGCGATGCACCGCAAACTGGGAGATATTGGCGAGGTCCCCAACAGCAGCTTGGAATGAGCCAGTGGCGTAGAAGTTCAAAGCCACTGTGACCTTCACTGCCACCGACAGAGACGTCCTGGACCTCAGCTGAGGCTGCAGATCTGGCTGCAGCAGGTGGCAGAGCTCAGTGACCACCTCCTTGCTGAATCGCAGCCTTCGCAAACACAGCTCCTCGGACATATGGATGTAGGAGAGCTGTTCACGATATACCCTGGGAGGGTAAGCTCTCCTGCACATGCGCCTGATGGCCCTCCTCCGTCTGGCCATCATTGCCACTCTCTGTCTGCGTCTTGGTATCCTCCGATTCAGCTGGAGCAGGACGACGCCCCCAATCATTGCAGCCCCCATATTCTCTTTGCCAGAAAAGTAATGAGGTACAGCAACTAAAGTAGCAACAAAGTTAGGATGAATAGGCAAAACTACCTCACAAAGCGTTGAATCAATGTAGAAGTCTCTCTCTCTCTCTCTCCGAATCTCTCTCTCTCTCTCAGAACGAGTGGTGCATAAATGTCGACCACAGAAAAAGACAGGAAGAGGCCCCCTTTAAAGAGCGCCCCCCCCAGCCCCACACCGATTGATAGCGTTCCAGTCTTCCGGTCGTTGGAAGCGCCAGGCGGTAAGGCAGGGGGCGCAACTCAATTTCCGCTCCGGGGCGCCCCAAGGGCGTTGCACCATGGAATGACATCACAATCTGCGCGCGCAGGTGGTCGCAGCGGTAAGTTTTAGCGCCGCCGCACAATCTCAAGTTAATTTCTCGAGCGGCGCAAACATCGCTGCGCCCGGGCGTTATCGGCTTAACGCCCCATTAGCGCCCTCTTAAGGTGCTAACGGGAGGCTTAACCGAGTGAATTTTTACCCCTCACTCCTCCAACCCACTGATTAACAAACTCACTGTTCACACCCAGTGATTAACACACTCATTCCTCACACCCACTGATTAACAAACTCACTCCTCACACCTACTGATTAACACACTCACTCCTCACATGCACTGATTAACACACTCACTCCTCACACCCACTGATTAACACACTCACTCCTCACACCCACTGATTAACACACTCACTCCTCACACCCACTGATTTACACACTCACACATCACATGCAGTGATTAACACACTCACTCCTCACACCCACTGATTAACACACTCACTCCTAACACCCACTGATTAACACACTCACTCCTCACACCCACTGATTAACACACTCACTCCTCACATCCACTGATTAACCCCTCACTCCTCACACCCACTGATTAACACACTCTCTGCTCACACCCACTTATTCACACACTCACTCCTCACACCCACTGATTTACACACTCACACATCACATGCAGTGATTAACACAATAACTCCCCACACCCGCAGATTAACACACTCACTCCTCACACACACCGTTTAACACACTCATCCGCACACCCACTGATTAACACACTCACTCATCACACGCACTGATTTACACACTCACACATCACATGCAGTGATTAACACACTCACTCCTCACACCCGCTGATTAACACACTCACTCCTCACACACACTGATTAACACACTCACTCCTCACACGTACTGATTAACACGCTCACTCCTCACACCCAAATATAACCACACTCACTCATCACACACAGTGAGTTACACTCTCACTGCTCACACCAAATGATTAACAGACTCACTTCTGACACACAGTGATTAACACACTCATTCCACACACCAAGTGAATATCACAATCACTCCTCACACCCAGTGATTGACACACTCACTCCTCACACCCACTGATTAACAAACTCACTTCTCACACCTACTGATTAAGACACTTACTCCTCCAACCCACTGATTAACACACTCACTGTTCACACCCACTTATTAACACACTCACTCCTCACCCCCAGTGATTAACACACTCATTCCTCACACCCACTGATTAACAAACTCACTCCTCACACCTACTGATTAACACACTCACTCCTCACACGTACTGATTAACACACTCACTCCTAACACCCACTGATTAACACACTCACTCCTCACACCCACTGATTAACACACTCACTCCTCACACCCACTGATTAACACACTCACTCCTCACACCAGTGATTAACACACTCACTCCTCACACCCAGTGATTAACACACTCACTCCTCACACCAGCTGATTAACACACTCACTCCTCACACCCACGTGATTAACACACTCACTCCTCACACCTCAGTGATTAACACACTCACTCTCACACCCAGTGATTAACACACTCACTCCTCACACTCAGTGATTAACACACTCACCTCACACCTCAGTGATTAACACACTCACTCCTCACACTCAGTGATTAACACACTCACTCCTCACACCCAGTGATTAACACACTCACTCCTCACACCCAGTGATTAACACACTCACTCCTCACACCCAGTGATTAACACACTCACTCCTCACACTCAGTGATTCACACACTCACTCCTCACACCAGTGATTAACACACTCACTCCGCACACCCAGTGATTAACACACTCACTCCTCACACACAGTGATTAACACACTCACTCCTCACACTCAGTGATTAACACACTCACTCCTCACACCCAGTGATTAACACACTCACTCCTCACACCCAGTGATTAACACACTCACTCCTCACACCCACTGATTAACACACTCACTCCTCACACCCAGTGATTAACACACTCACTCCTCACACCCAGTGATTAACACACTCACTCCTCACACCCACGTGATTAACACACTCACTCCTCACACCCAGTGATTAACACACTCACTCCTCACACTCAGTGATTAACACACTCACTCCTCACACCAGTGATTAACACACTCACTCCTCACACCCAGTGATTAACACACTCACTCCTCACACTCAGTGATTAACACACTCACTCCTCACACTCAGCTGATTAACACACTCACTCCTCACACTCACGTGATTAACACACTCACTCCTCACACCTCAGTGATTAACACACTCACTCCTCACACCCAGTGATTAACACACTCACTCCTCACACCCACTGATTAACACACTCACTCCTCACACCCACTGATTAACACACTCACTCCTCACACCCACTGATTTACACACTCACACATCACATGCAGTGATTAACACAATAACTCCCCACACCCGCAGATTAACACACTCACTCCTCACACACACCGTTTAACACACTCATCCGCACACCCACTGATTAACACACTCACTCATCACACCCACTGATTTACACACTCACACATCACATGCAGTGATTAACACACTCATTCCTCGCACCCACTGATTCACACACTCACTCCTCACACCCGCTGATTAACACACTCACTCCTCACACACACTGATTAACATACTCACTCTTCACACGTACTGATTAACACACTCACTCCTCACACCCAAATATAACCACTTCTCACTCATCACACACAGTGAGCTACACTCTCACTGCTCACACCAAATGATTAACAGCCTCACTTCTGACACACAGTGATTAACAAACACATTCCTCACACCCAGTGATTATCACAATCACTCCTCCAACCCAATGATTAACACACTCACTTTTCACACCCACTTATTAACACACTCACTCCTCACACCCAGTGATTAACACACTCACTCCTCACACCCACTGATTAACACACTCACTCCTCACACCCAGTGATTAACACACTCACTCCTCACACTCAGTGATTAACACACTCACTCCTCACACCCACTGATTAACACACTCACTCCTCACACCCAGTGATTAACACACTCACTCCTCACACCCACTGATTAACACACTCACTCCTCACACCCAGTGATTAACACACTCACTCCTCACACCCAGTGATTAACACACTCACTCCTCACACCAGTGATTAACACACTCACTCCGCACACCAGTGATTAACACACTCACTCCTCACACCAGTGATTAACACACTCACTCCTCACACCCACTGATTAACACACTCACTCCTCACACCCAGTGATTAACACACTCACTCCTCACACCCACTGATTAACACACTCACTCCTCACACCCACTGATTAACACACTCACTCCTCACACCCAGTGATTAACACACTCACTCCTCACACTCAGTGATTAACACACTCACTCCTCACACCAGTGATTATCAACTCACTCCTCACACCAGTGATTAACACACTCACTCCTCACACTCAGTGATTCACACACTCACTCCTCACACCCAGTGATAACACACTCACTCCTCACACTCAGGGATTACACACTCACTCTCACACCCACTGATTACACACTCACTCCTCACACCTACTGATTAACACACTCACTCCTCTCACCATGTGATTAACACACTCACTCCTCACATCCAGTGATTAACACACTCACTCCTCACACCCAGTGATTAACACACTCACTCCTCACACCCAGTGATTAACACACTCACTCCTCACACTCCAGTGATTAACACACTCACTCCTCACACCCAGTGATTAACACACTCACCCTCACACCAGTGATTAACACACTCACTCCTCACACCAAGTGATTAACACACTCACTCCTCACACTCAGTGATTAACACACTCACTCCTCACACCCAGTGATTAACACACTCACTCCTCACACTCAGTGATTAACACACTCACTCCTCACACCAGTGATTAACACACTCACTCCTCACACCCAGTGATTAACACACTCACTCCTCACACCCAGTGATTAACACACTCACTCCTCACACCAGTGATTAACACACTCACTCCTCACACCAGTGATTAACACACTCACTCCTCACACCCAGTGATTAACACACTCACTCCTCACACTCAGTGATTAACACACTCACTCCTCACACCACTGATTAACACACTCACTCCTCACACTCAGTGATTAACACACTCACTCCTCACACCCGTGATTAACACACTCACTCCTCACACCCAGTGATTAACACACTCACTCCTCACACTCAGTGATTAACACACTCACTCCTCACACCCAGTGATTAACACACTCACTCCTCACAACCAGTGATTAACACACTCACTCCTCACACCAGTGATTAACACACTCACTCCTCACACCCAGTGATTAACACACTCACTCCTCACACTCAGTGATTAACACACTCACTCCTCACACTCAGTGATTCACACACTCACTCCTCACACCCAGTGATTAACACACTCACTCCTCACACCCAGTGATTAACACACTCACTCCTCACACTCAGTGATTAACACACTCACTCCTCACACTCAGTGATTAACACACTCACTCCTCACACCCAGTGATTAACACACTCACTCCTCACACTCAGTGATTAACACACTCACTCCTCACACCACTGATTAACACACTCACTCCTCACACCCAGTGATTACACACTCACTCCTCACACCCAGTGATTAACACACTCACTCCTCACACCCACTGATTAACACACTCACTCCTCACACTCAGTGATTAACACACTCACTCCTCACACTCAGTGATTAACACACTCACTCCTCACACTCAGTGATTAACACACTCACTCCTCACACCCAGTGATTAACACACTCACTCCTCACACTCAGTGATTAACACACTCACTCCTCACACCCAGTGATTAACACACTCACTCCTCACACCCACTGATTAACACACTCACTCCTCACACCCAGTGATTAACACACTCACTCCTCACACCAGTGATTAACACACTCACTCCTCACACCCAGTGATTAACACACTCACTCCTCACACCCAGTGATTAACACACTCACTCCTCACACCACTGATTAACACACTCACTCCTCACACCAGTGATTAACACACTCACTCCTCACACCAGTGATTAACACACTCACTCCTCACACCCAGTGATTAACACACTCACTCCTCACACCCAGTGATTAACACACTCACTCCTCACACCCACTGATTAACACACTCACTCCTCACACCCAGTGATTAACACACTCACTCCTCACACCAGTGATTAACACACTCACTCCTCACACCCACTGATTAACACACTCACTCCTCACACCCAGTGATTAACACACTCACTCCTCACACTCAGTGATTAACACACTCACTCCTCACACCCACTGATTAACACACTCACTCCTCACACCCAGTGATTAACACACTCACTCCTCACACCCAGTGATTAACACACTCACTCCTCACACCCAGTGATTAACACACTCACTCCTCACACCAGTGATTAACACACTCACTCCTCACACCATGATTAACACACTCACTCCTCACACTCAGTGATTAACACACTCACTCCTCACACTCAGTGATTAACACACTCACTCCTCACACCCAGTGATTAACACACTCACTCCTCACACCCAGTGATTAACACACTCACTCCTCACACCACTGATTAACACACTCACTCCTCACACCAGTGATTAACACACTCACTCCTCACACCCCGTGATTAACACACTCACTCCTCACACTCAGTGATTAACACACTCACTCCTCACACTCAGTGATTAACACACTCACTCCTCACACTCAGTGATTAACACACTCACTCCTCACACCCACTGATTAACACACTCACTCCTCACACCCACTGATTAACACACTCACTCTCACACCCAGTTATTAACACACTCACTCCTCACACCCACTGATTAACACACTCACTCTCACACCCATTGATTAACACACTCACTCCTCACACCCAGTGATTAACACACTCACTCCTCACAATCAGTGATTAACACACTCACTCCTCACACTCAGTGATTAACACACTCACTTCTCACACTCAGTGATTAACTCACTCACTCTCACACCCAGTGATTAACACACTCACTCATCACACCCAGTTATTAACACTCACTGCTCACACCCATTGATTAACACACTCACTCCTCACACTCAGTGATTAACACACTCACTCCTCACACCCACTGATTAACAGACTCACTTCCGCACACCCAGTGATTAACACACTAACTCCTCACACCAGTGATTAACACACTCACTCCTCACATCCACTGATTACACACTCACTCCTCACACCCAATGATTAACACACTCACTTCTCACACCCAGTGATTAACACACTCACTCCTCACACCAGTGATTAACACACTCACTCCTCACATCAGTGATTAACACACTCACTCCTCACACCACTGATAACACACTCACTCGCTCACACCACTGATTAACACACTCACTCCTCACACCCACTGATTAACACACTCACTCCTCACACCCAGCTGATTAACACACTCACTCCTCACACCCACTGATTAACACACTCACTCCTCACACCACTGATTAACACACTCACTCCTCACCCACTGATTAACATAGTCACTCCTCACACCCGGTGATTAACACACTCAGTCCTCACACCCAGTGATTAACACACTCACTTCTCACACCCAGTGATTAACACACTCACTCCTCACACCAGTGATTACACACTCACTCCTCACACCCAGTGATTAACACACTCACTCCTCACACCCAGTGATTAACACACTCACTCCTCACACCAGTGATTAACACACTCACTCCTCCACCCAGTGATTAACACACTCACTCCTCACACCCAGTGATTAACACACTCACTCCTCACACTCAGTGATTAACACACTCACTCCTCACACTCAGTGATTAACACACTCACTCCTCACACTCAGTGATTAACACACTCACTCCTCACACCCAGTGATTAACACACTCACTCCTCACACTCACTGATTAACACACTCACTCCTCACACCCGGTGATTAACACACTCACTCCTCACACCCAGTGATTAACACACTCACTCCTCACACCACTGATTAACACACTCACTCCTCACACCCAGTGATTAACACACTCACTCCTCACACCACTGATTAACACACTCACTCCTCACACCCACTGATTAACACACTCACTCCTCACACCCAGTGATTAACACACTCACTCCTCACACTCAGTGATTAACACACTCACTCCTCACACCCAGTGATTAACACACTCACTCCTCACACTCCAGTGATTAACACACTCACTCCTCACACTCAGTGATTAACACACTCACTCCTCACACCCAGTGATTAACACACTCACTCCTCACACCACTGATTAACACACTCACTCCTCACACTCACTGATTAACACACTCACTGCCTCACACCAGTGATTAACACACTCACTCCTCACACCCAGTGATTAACACACTCACTCCTCACACCACTGATTAACACACTCACTCCTCACACCCACTGATTAACACACTCACTCCTCACACCCACTGATTAACACACTCACTCCTCACACCCAGTGATTAACACACTCACTCCTCACACCCACTGATTAACACTCACTCTCACACCCAGCTGATTAACACACTCACTCCTCGACCCAGTGATTAACACACTCACTCCTCACACCAGTGATATCACACACACTCCTCAACACCACGTGATTAACACACTCACTCCTCACTCCACGTGATTAACACACTCACTCCTCACACCAGTGATTAACACACTCACTCCTCACACCCACTGATTAACACACTCACTCCTCACACACAGTGATTAACACACTCACTCCTCACACCCAGTGATTAACACACTCACTCCTCACACTCAGTGATTAACACACTCACTCCTCACACTCAGTGATTAACACCTCATCCTCACACCAGTGATTAACACACTCACTCCTCACACTCTGATTAACACACTCACTCCTCACACCCACTGATTAACACACTCACTCCTCACACCAAGTGATTAACACACTCACTCCTCACACCAGTGATTAACACACTCACTCCTCACACCAGTGATTAACACACTCACTCCTCACACCCAGTGATTAACACACTCACTCCTCACACCTCAGTGATTAACACACTCACTCCTCACACTCAGTGATTAACACACTCACTCCTCACACCCAGTGATTAACACACTCACTCCTCACACTCAGTGATTAACACACTCACTCCTCACACTCAGTGATTAACACACTCACTCCTCACACCCAGTGATTAACACACTCACTCCTCACACCCAGTGATTACACACTCACTCCTCACACCCTAGTGATTAACACACTCACTCCTCACACCAGTGATTAACACACTCACTCCTCACACTCAGTGATTAACACACTCACTCCTCACACCAGTGATTAACACACTCACTCCTCACACTCAGTGATTCACACACTCACTCCTCACACTCAGTGATTAACACACTCACTCCTCACACCCGTGATTAACACACTCACTCCTCACACTCAGTGATTCACACACTCACTCCTCACACTCAGTGATTAACACACTCACTCCTCACACCACAGATTAACACACTCACTCCTCACACCTCAGTGATTCACACACTCACTCCTCACACCCAGTGATTAACACACTCACTCCTCACACCAGTGATTAACACACTCACTCCTCACACTCCAGTGAGTAACACACTCACTCCTCACACCAGTGATTAACACACTCACTCCTACACCCAGTGATTAACACACTCACTCCTCACACCTCAGTGATTAACACACTCACTCCTCACACTCAGTGATTAACACACTCACTCCTCACACTCAGCTGATTACACACTCACTCCTCACACCAAGTGATTAACACACTCACTCCTCACACCCACTGATTAACACACTCACTCCTCACACCCAGTGATTAACACACTCACTCCTCACACCCAGTGATTAACACACTCACTCCTCACACCCAGTGATTAACACACTCACTCCTCACACCACTGATTAACACACTCACTCCTCACACCCAGTGATTAACACACTCACTCCTCACACCAGTGATTAACACACTCACTCCTCACACCCAGTGATTAACACACTCACTCCTCACACCAGTGATTAACACACTCACTCCTCACACCCAGTGATTAACACACTCACTCCTCACACCACTGATTAACACACTCACTCCTCACACCCACTGATTAACACACTCACTCCTCACATCCAGTGATTAACACACTCACTCCTCACACCCACTGATTAACACACTCACTCCTCACACTCCAGTGATTAACACACTCACTCCTCACACCCACTGATTAACACACTCACTCCTCACACCCAGTGATTAACACACTCACTCCTCACACTCAGTGATTAACACACTCACTCCTCACACTCAGTGATTAACACACTCACTCCTCACACTCCGTGATTAACACACTCACTCCTCACACCCAGTGATTAACACACTCACTCCTCACACTCCAGTGATTAACACACTCACTCCTCACACCACTGATTAACACACTCACTCCTCACACCCAGTGATTAACACACTCACTCCTCACACTCAGTGATTAACACACTCACTCCTCACACTCAGTGATTCACACACTCACTCCTCACACTCAGTGATTAACACACTCACTCCTCACACCCAGTGATTAACACACTCACTCCTCACACCCAGTGATTAACACACTCACTCCTCACACCCACTGATTAACACACTCACTCCTCACACCCAGTGATTAACACACTCACTCCTCACACCCACTGATTAACACACTCACTCCTCACACCAGTGATTAACACACTCACTCCTCACACCCACTGATTAACACACTCACTCCTCACACCACTGATTAACACACTCACTCCTCACACCCACTGATTAACACACTCACTCCTCACACCCAGTGATTAACACACTCACTCCTCACACCCACTGATTAACACACTCACTCCTCACACCAGTGATTAACACACTCACTCCTCACACCCAGTGATTAACACACTCACTCCTCACACCCACTGATTAACACACTCACTCCTCACACCCACTGATTAACACACTCACTCCACACACCAGTGATTAACACACTCACTCCTCACACTCACTGATTAACACACTCACTCCTCACACCCAGTGATTAACACACTCACTCCTCACACCCAGTGATTAACACACTCACTCCTCACACTCAGTGATTAACACACTCACTCCTCACACCCAGTGAGTCACACACTCACTCCTCACACCCAGTGATTAACACACTCACTCCTCACACCCAGTGATTAACACACTCACTCCTCACACTCAGTGATTAACACACTCACTCCTCACACCCAGTGATTAACACACTCACTCCTCACACCCAGTGATTAACACACTCACTCCTCACACCCACTGATTAACACACTCACTCCTCACACTCAGTGATTAACACACTCACTCCTCACACCCAGTGATTAACACACTCACTCCTCACACCAGTGATTAACACACTCACTCCTCACACTCAGTGATTAACACACTCACTCCTCACACCCATTGATTAACACACTCACTCCTCACACCCAGTGATTAACACACTCACTCCTCACACCCAGTGATTAACACACTCACTCCTCACACCAGTGATTAACACACTCACTCCTCACACCACTGATTAACACACTCACTCCTCACACTCAGTGATTCACACACTCACTCCTCACACCCAGTGATTAACACACTCACTCCTCACACTCAGTGATTAACACACTCACTCCTCACACCCACTGATTAACACACTAATTTCTCACACTCACTGATTAACTCACTCACTCTTTACACCCAGTGATTAACACCCTCACTCATCACACCCAGTTATTAACACAGTCACTGTTCACACCCAAATACAACCACACTCACTCCTCACACACAGTGAGTTACACACTCACTCCTCACACCAAATGATGAACAGACTCACTTCTGACACACAGTGATTAACACACTAACTCCTCACACCCACTGATTAACACACTCACTGCTCACATCCACTGATTGACACACTCACTCTTCACACCCAATGATTAACACACTAACTTCTCACACCCACTGATTAACACCCTCACTCCTCACACCCATTTATTAACACACTCACTCCTCACACCCACTGATTAACATACTCACTGCTCACACCCATTGATTGACACACTCACTCCTAACATCCAGTGATAAACACATTCACTGCTCACACACATTGATTAACACACTCACTCCTCACACCCACTGATTAACACACTCACTCCTCACATCCAATGATTAACACACTCACTCCTCACACTCAGTGATTAACACACTCACTCCTCACACTCAGTGATTAACACACTCACTCCTCACACCCAGTGATTAACACACTCACTCCTCACACTCAGTGATTAACACACTCACTCCTCACACTCAGTGATTAACACACTCACTCCTCACACCAGCTGATTAACACACTCACTCCTCACACCCAGTGATTAACACACTCACTCCTCACACCAGTGATTAACACACTCACTCCTCACACCAGTGATTAACACACTCACTCCTCACACCCAGTGATTAACACACTCACTCCTCACACCCAGTGATTAACACACTCACTCCTCACACCCAGTGATTAACACACTCACTCCTCACACCCAGTGATTAACACACTCACTCCTCACACCAGTGATTAACACACTCACTCCTCACACCCACTGATTAACACACTCACTCCTCACACCAGTGATT
This sequence comes from Squalus acanthias, assembly GCA_030390025.1. Taxonomy (NCBI): domain Eukaryota; kingdom Metazoa; phylum Chordata; class Chondrichthyes; order Squaliformes; family Squalidae; genus Squalus; species Squalus acanthias. The sequence continues at coordinate 101,393,036 of CM059429.1, forward strand.
AACACACTCACTCCTCACACTCAGTGATTAACACACTCACTCCTCACACCCAGTGATTAACACACTCACTCTCACACCCAGTGATTAACACACTCACTCCTCACACCCACTGATTAACACACTCACTCCTCACACCACTGATTAACACACTCACTCCTCACACACAGCTGATTAACACACTCACTCCTCACACCCAGTGATTAACACACTCACTCCTCACACACAGTGATTAACACACTCACTCCTCACACTCAGTGATTAACACACTCACTCCTCACACCCAGTGATTAACACACTCACTCCTCACACCCAGTGATTAACACACTCACTCCTCACACCCAGTGATTAACACACTCACTCCTCACACCCACTGATTAACACACTCACTCCTCACACCTCTGATTAACACACTCACTCCTCACACCTCAGTGATTAACACACTCACTCCTCACACCCAGTGATTAACACACTCACTCCACACACCCAGTGATTAACACACTCACCCTTCACACCCAATGATTAACACACTAATTTCTCACACCAATGGATTAACACACTCACTCCTCACACCCAGTGATTAACACCCTCACTCCTCACACCCAGTTATTAACACAGTCACTGTTCACACCCAAATATAACCACACTCATCACACACAGTGAGTTACACACTCACTCCACTCTCCAAATGTTGAACAGACTCACTTCTGACACACAGTGATTAACACACTCACTCCTCACACCCAGTGATTAACACCCTCACTCCTCACACCCAGTTATTAACACAGTCACTATGCACACCCAAATATAACCACACTCATCACACACAGTGAGTTACACACTCACTCCACTCTCCAAATGTTGAACAGACTCACTTCTGACACACAGTGATTAACACACTCACTCCTCACACCCACTGATGAACACACTCATTCCTCACACTCACTGATTAACACACTCACTCCTCACAGCCACTGATTAACACACTCACTCCTCACACCCACTGATTAACACACTCACTCCTCACACCCATTGATTAACACACTCACTCCTCACACCCAGCTGATTAACACACTCACTCCTCACACCCACTGATTAACACACTCACTCCTCACACCCAGTGATTAACACACTCACTCCTCACACCTCACTGATTAACACACTCACTCCTCACACCACTGATTAACACACTCACTCCTCACACCCACTGATTAACACACTCACTCCTCACACCCACTGATTAACACACTCACTCCTCACACCCACTGATTAACACACTCACTCCTCACACCCACTGATTAACACACTCACTCCTCACACCCAGTGATTAACACACTCACTCTCACACCCACTGATTAACACACTCACTCCTCACACCCACTGATTAACACACTCACTCCTCACACCCACTGATTAACACACTCACTCCTCACACCCAGTGATTAACACACTCACTCCTCACACCCACTGATTAACACACTCACTCCTCACACCCAGTGATTAACACACTCACTCCTCACACCAGCTGATTAACACACTCACTCCTCACACCACTGATTAACACACTCACTCCTCACACCCACTGATTAACACACTCACTCCTCACACTCAGTGATTAACACACTCACTCCTCACACCCAGTGATTAACACACTCACTCCTCACACTCAGTGATTAACACACTCACTCCTCACACTCAGTGATTAACACACTCACTCCTCACACACAGTGATTAACACACTCACTCCTCACACCCAGTGATTAACACACTCACTCCTCACACCAGTGATTACACACTCACTCCTCACACTCAGTGATTAACACACTCACTCCTCACACTCACTGATTAACACACTCACTCCTCACACCCACTGATTAACACACTCACTCCTCACACTCAGTGATTAACACACTCACTCCTCACACTCAGTGATTAACACACTCACTCCTCACACCCAGTGATTAACACACTCACTCCTCACACTCAGTGATTAACACACTCACTCCTCACACCAGTGATTAACACACTCACTCCTCACACTCAGTGATTAACACACTCACTCCTCACACTCAGTGATTAACACACTCACTCCTCACACCCAGTGATTAACACACTCACTCCTCACACCCAGTGATTAACACACTCACTCCTCACACCCAGTGATTAACACACTCACTCCTCACACCCAGTGATTAACACACTCACTCCTCACACCCAGTGATTAACACACTCACTCCTCACACCCAGTGATTAACACACTCACTCCTCACACTCAGTGATTAACACACTCACTCCTCACACCAGTGATTAACACACTCACTCCTCACACCAGTGATTAACACACTCACTCCTCACACCCAGTGATTAACACACTCACTCCTCACACCACTGATTAACACACTCACTCCTCACACCCAGTGATTAACACACTCACTCCTCACACACACTGATTAACACACTCACTCCTCACACCCAGTGATTAACACACTCACTCCTCACACCAGTGATTAACACACTCACTCCTCACACTCAGTGATTAACACACTCACTCCTCACACTCAGTGATTAACACACTCACTCCTCACACCCAGTGATTAACACACTCACTCCTCACACTCAGTGATTAACACACTCACTCCTCACACCCACTGATTAACACACTCACTCCTCACACCCATGATTAACACACTCACTCCTCACACCCAGTGATTAACACACTCACTCCTCACACCCAGTGATTAACACACTCACTCCTCACACCCAGTGATTAACACACTCACTCCTCACACCAGTGATTAACACACTCACTCCTCACACTCAGTGATTAACACACTCACTCCTCACACTCAGTGATTAACACACTCACTCCTCACACCCAGTGATTAACACACTCACTCCTCACACCCAGTGATTAACACACTCACTCCTCACACCCAGTGATTAACAGACTCACTCCTCACACCCACTGATTAACACACACACTGCTCACACCCAGTGATTGACACAGTCATTCCTAACATCCACTGATTAACACACTCACTCTTCAAATCCAATGATTAACACACTCACCCTTCACACCCAATGATTAACACACTAATTTCTCACACCAATGGATTAACACACTCACTCCTCACACCCAGTGATTAACACCCTCACTCCTCACACCCAGTTATTAACACAGTCACTGTTCACACCCAAATATAACCACACTCATCACACACAGTGAGTTACACACTCACTCCACTCTCCAAATGTTGAACAGACTCACTTCTGACACACAGTGATTAACACACTCACTCCTCACACCCAGTGATTAACACCCTCACTCCTCACACCCAGTTATTAACACAGTCACTATGCACACCCAAATATAACCACACTCATCACACACAGTGAGTTACACACTCACTCCACTCTCCAAATGTTGAACAGACTCACTTCTGACACACAGTGATTAACACACTCACTCCTCACACCCACTGATGAACACACTCACTCCTCACACCCATTGATTAACACACTCACTCCTCACACCAGTGATTAACACACTCACTCCTCACACCCACTGATTAACACACTCACTCCTCACACTCAGTGATTAACACACTCACTCCTCACACCCACTGATTAACACATTCACTCCTCACACCCACTGATTAACACACTCACTCCTCACACCCACTGATGAACACACTCACTCCTCACACTCAGTGATTAACACACTCACTCCTCACACCCACTGATTAACACACTCACTCCTCACACCACTGATTAACACACTCACTCCTCACACCCACTGATTAACACACTCACTCCTCACACCCACTGATTAACACACTCACTCCTCACACCCACTGATTAACACACTCACTCCTCACACCCTCTGATTAACACACTCACTCCTCACACCCAGTGATTAACACACTAACTCCTCACACCAGTGATTAACACACTCACTCCTCACAACCAGTGATTAACACACTCACTCCTCACACTCAGTGATTAACACACTCACTCCTCACACTCAGTGATTAACACACTCACTCCTCACACCAGTGATTAACACACTCACTCCTCACACTCAGTGATTAACACACTCACTCCTCACACCAGTGATTAACACACTCACTCCTCACACTCAGTGATTAACACACTCACTCCTCACACCCGTGATTAACACACTCACTCCTCACACCCAGTGATTAACACACTCACTCCTCACACCCAGTGATTAACACACTCACTCCTCACACCCACTGATTAACACACTCACTCCTCACACCCACTGATTAACACACTCACTCCTCACACCCAGTGATTAACACACTCACTCCTCACACCCACTGATTAACACACTCACTCCTCACACCAGTGATTAACACACTCACTCCTCACACTCAGTGATTAACACACTCACTCCTCACACTCAGTGATTAACACACTCACTCCTCACACCCAGTGATTAACACACTCACTCCTCACACCCAGTGATTAACACACTCACTCCTCACACTCAGTGATTAACACACTCACTCCTCACACCCACTGATTAACACACTCACTCCTCACACCCAGTGATTAACACACTCACTCCTCACACCAGTGATTAACACACTCACTCCTCACACCAGTGATTAACACACTCACTCCTCACACCCAGTGATTAACACACTCACTCCTCACACCACTGATTAACACACTCACTCCTCACACCCAGTGATTAACACACTCACTCCTCACACCCAGTGATTAACACACTCACTCCTCACACCCAGCTGATTAACACACTCACTCCTCACACTCAGTGATTAACACACTCACTCCTCACACCCAGTGATTAACACACTCACTCCTCACACCCAGTGATTAACACACTCACTCCTCACACCAGTGATTAACACACTCACTCCTCACACCCAGTGATTAACACACTCACTCCTCACACCCAGTGATTAACACACTCACTCCTCACACCAGTGATTAACACACTCACTCCTCACACTCAGTGATTAACACACTCACTCCTCACACTCAGTGATTAACACACTCACTCCTCACACCCAGTGATTAAACACTCACTCCTCACACCCAGTGATTAACACACTCACTCCTCACACCCAGTGATTAACACACTCACTCCTCACACTCAGTGATTAACACACTCACTCCTCACACACAGTGATTAACACACTCACTCCTCACACCCAGTGATTAACACACTCACTCCTCACACTCAGTGATTCACACACTCACTCCTTCACACCCAGTGATTAACACACTCACTCCTCACACTCAGTGATTACACACTCACTCCTCACACCCAATGATTAACACACTCACTCTCACACCACGTGATTAACACACTCACTCCTCACACTCACTGATTAACACACTCACTCCTCACACCAGTGATTAACACACTCACTCCTCACACCCAGTGATTAACACACTCACTCCTCACACTCAGTGATTAACACACTCACTCCTCACACCCAGTGATTAACACACTCACTCCTCACACCCAGTGATTAACACACTCACTCCTCACACCCAGTGATTAACACACTCACTCCTCACACCCAGTGATTAACACACTCACTCCTCACACCCAGTGATTAACACACTCACTCCTCACACCAGTGATTAACACACTCACTCCTCACACCCAGTGATTAACACACTCACTCCTCACACCAGTGATTAACACACTCACTCCTCACACCAGTGATTAACACACTCACTCCTCACACTCAGTGATTAACACACTCACTCCTCACACCCAGTGATTAACACACTCACTCCTCACACCAGTGATTAACACACTCACTCCTCACACCCAGTGATTAACACACTCACTCCTCACACTCAGTGATTAACACACTCACTCCTCACACCCAGTGATTAACACACTCACTCCTCACACCCAGTGATTAACACACTCACTCCTCACACTCAGTGATTAACACACTCACTCCTCACAGCCAGTGATTAACACACTCACTCCTCACACTCAGTGATTAACACACTCACTCCTCACACTCAGTGATTAACACACTCACTCCTCACACCCATGATTAACACACTCACTCCTCACACCCAGTGATTAACACACTCACTCCTCACACCATGTGATTAACACACTCACTCCTCACACCCAGTGATTAACACACTCACTCCTCACACTCAGTGATTAACACACTCACTCCTCACACTCAGTGATTCACACACTCACTCCTCACACTCAGTGATTAACACACTCACTCCTCACACACGTGATTAACACACTCACTCCTCACACCAACTGATTAACACACTCACTCCTCACACCAGTGATTACACACTCACTCCTCACACCCACTGATTAACACACTCACTCCTCACACCCAGTGATTAACACACTCACTCCTCACACTCAGTGATTCACACACTCACTCCTCACACCCAGTGATTAACACACTCACTCTCACACCCAGTGATTAACACACTCACTCCTCACACCAGTGATTACACACTCACTCCTCACACCAGTGATTAACACACTCACTCCTCACACTCAGTGATTAACACACTCACTCCTCACACTCAGTGATTAACACACTCACTCCTCACACCCAGTGATTACACACTCACTCCTCACACCCAGTGATTAACACACTCACTCCTCACACCAGTGATTAACACACTCACTCCTCACACTCAGTGATTAACACACTCACTCCTCACACTCAGTGATTAACACACTCACTCCTCACACTCAGTGATTAACACACTCACTCCTCACACCCAGTGATTAACACACTCACTCCTCACACCCAGTGATTAACACACTCACTCCTCACACTCAGTGATTAACACACTCACTCCTCACACCCAGTGATTAACACACTCACTCCTCACACCACTGATTAACACACTCACTCCTCACACTCATTGATTAACACACTCACTCCTCACACCCAGTGATTAACACACTCACTCCTCACACCACGGTGATTAACACACTCACTCCTCACACCCAGTGATTAACACACTCACTCCGCACTCCAGTGATTAACACACTCACTCCTCACACTCAGTGATTAACACACTCACTCCTCACACTCAGTGATTCACACACTCACTCCTACACCAGTGATTAACACACTTCACTCCTCACATCAGTGATTACACACTCACTCCGCACACCCAGTGATAAACACACTCACTCCTCACACTCAGTGATTAACACACTCACTCCTCACACTCAGTGATTAACACACTCACTCCTCACACTCAAGTGATTAACTCACTCACTCCTCACACACAGTGATTAACACACTCACTCTCACACCTCATTGATTAACACACTCACTCCTCACACTCATGATTAACACACTCACTCCTCACACCCAGTGATTAACTCACTCACTTCTCACACCCAGTGATTAACACACTCACTCCACACACTCAGTGATTAACACACTCACTCCTCACACCCAGTGATTAACTCATTCACTCCTCACACCCACTGATTAACACACTCACTCCTCACACCCAGTGATTAACACACTCACTCCTCACACTCAGTGATTAACACACTCACTCCTCACAGCCCACTGATTAACACACTCACTCCTCACACCCACTGATTAACACACTCACTCCTCACACCCACTGATTAACACAGTCACTCCTCACACCCACTGATTAACACACTCACTCCTCACACCCACTGATTAACACACTCACTGCTCACACCCTCTGATTGACACACTCACTCTTCACACCCAATGATTAACACACTAACTTCTCACACCCAATGATTAACACACTCACTCCTCACAGCCACTGATTAACACACTCACTCCTCACACCCACTGATTAACACACTCACTCCTCACACCCATTGATTAACACACTCACTCCTCACACCCACTGATGAACACACTCACTCCTCACACTCACTGATTAACACACTCACTCCTCACAGTCAGTGATTAACACACTCACTCCTCACACTCAGTGATTAACACACTCACTCCTCACACCCACTGATTAACACACTCACTCCTCACACCCAGTGATTAACACACTCACTCCTCACACTCAGTGATTAACACACTCACTCCTCACACTCAGTGATTAACACACTCACTCCTCACACCAGTGATTAACACACTCACTCCTCACACCCAGTGATTAACACACTCACTCCTCACACTCAGTGATTAACACACTCACTCCTCACACTCAGTGATTAACACACTCACTCCTCACACCCAGTGATTAACACACTCACTCCTCACACCCAGTGATTAACACACTCACTCCTCACACCCACTGATTAACACACTCACTCCTCACACTCAGTGATTAACACACTCACTCCTCACACTCAGTGATTAACACACTCACTCCTCACACTCAGTGATTAACACACTCACTCCTCACACTCAGTGATTAACACACTCACTCCTCACACCCAGTGATTAACACACTCACTCCTCACACCAGTGATTACACACTCACTCCTCACACCAAGTGATTAACACACTCACTCCTCACACCAGTGATTAACACACTCACTCCTCACACCACTGATTAACACACTCACTCCTCACACCCAGTGATTAACACACTCACTCCTCACACCCAGTGATTAACACACTCACTCCTCACACCCACTGATTAACACACTCACTCCTCACACTCAGTGATTCACACACTCACTCCTCACACCCAGTGATTAACACACTCACTCCTCACACACACTGATTAACACACTCACTCCTCACACCCACTGATTAACCCACTCACTCCTCACACCTCAGTGATTAACACACTCACTCCTCACACCCAGTGATTAACACACTCACTCTCACACCCCTGATTAACACACTCACTCCTCACACCCAGTGATTAACACACTCACTGCCTCACACCCAGTGATTAACACACTCACTCCTCACACCAGTGATTAACACACTCACTCCTCACACCCAATGATTAACACACTCACTCCTCACACCCAGTGATTAACACACTCACTCCTCACACTCCGTGATTAACACACTCACTCCTCACACTCAGTGATTCACACACTCACTCCTCACACTCAGTGATTCACACACTCACTCCTCACACTCAGTGATTAACACACTCACTCCTCACACTCAGTGATTCACACACTCACTCCTCACACTCAGTGATTCACACACTCACTCCTCACACCCAGTGATTAACACACTCACTCCTCACACCAGTGATTAACACACTCACTCCTCACACTCAGTGATTCACACACTCACTCCTCACACCCAGTGATTAACACACTCACTCCTCACACCCAGTGATTAACACACTCACTCCTCACACACAGTGATTAACACACTCACTCCTCACACCCAGTGATTAACACACTCACTCCTCACACTCAGTGATTAACACACTCACTCCTCACACCCAGTGATTAACACACTCACTCCGCACACCCAGTGATTAACACACTCACTCCTCACACTCAGTGATTACACACTCACTCCTCACACCCAGTGATTAACACACTCACTCCTCACACTCAGTGATTAACACACTCACTCCTCACACCCGTGATTAACACACTCACTCCTCACTCCCAGTGATTAACACACTCACTCCTCACACCCCTGATTTACACACTCACTCCTCACACCCAGTGATTCACACACTCACTCCTAACACCCACTGATTAACACACTCACTTCTCACATCAGTGATTAACACACTCACTCCTCACACCCACTGATTAACACACACACGTCCTCACACCCAGTTATAACACAGTCATTCCTCACACCCACTGATTAACACACTCACTCCTCACACCCAGTGATTAACACACTCACTCTCACACCAGTGATTAACACACTCACTCCTCACACCCAATATTAACCACACTCACTCCTCACACCATTGATTACACACTTCACTCCTCACACTCAGTGATTCACACACTCACTCCTCACACTCAGTGATTAACACACTCACTCCTCACACCCACTGATTAACACACTCACTCCTCACACCCAGTGATTAACACACTCACTCCTCACACTCAGTGATTAACACACTCACTCCTCACACCCAGTGATTAACACACTCACTCCTCACACCCAGTGATTAACACACTCACTCCTCACACCATGATTAACACACTCACTCCTCACACCAGTGATTACACACTCACTCTCACACCCAGTGATTAACACACTCACTCCTCACACCACTGATTAACACACTCACTCCTCACACCCAGTGATTAACACACTCACTCCACACACTCAGTGATTAACACACTCACTCCTCACACCCAAGTGATTAACACACTCACTCCTCACACCCAGTGATTAACACACTCACTCCTCACACCCAGTGATTAACACACTCACTCCTCACACCCAGTGATTAACACACTCACTCCTCACACCCAGTGATTAACACACTCACTCCTCACACCCACTGATTACACACTCACTCCTCACACTCAGTGATTAACACACTCACTCCTCACACTCAGTGATTCACACACTCACTCCTCACACCCAGTGATTAACACACTCACTCCTCACACCCAGTGATTAACACACTCACTCCTCACACTCAGTGATTAACACACTCACTCCTCACACCCAGTGATTAACACACTCACTCCTCACACACACTGATTAACACACTCACTCCTCACACCCAGTGATTAACACACTCACTCCTCACACCCACTGATTAACACACTCACTCCTCACACCCAGTGATTACACACTCACTCCTCACACCCACTGATTAACACACTCACTCCTCACACCCAGTGATTAACACACTCACTCCTCACACCCAGTGATTAACACACTCACTCCTCACACCACTTATTACACACTCACTCCTCACACTCCAGTGATTAACACACTCACTCCTCACACCCAATGATGAACACACTCACTCCTCACACTCAGTGATGAATTCACTCACTCCTCACACGCACTGATTAACACACTCACTCCTCACACCTGCTGATTAACACACTCACTCCTCAAACCCGCTGATTAACACACTCACTCCTCCCACCCACTGATTGACACACTCACTCCTCACACCCAGTGATTAATACACTTACTCCTCACACCCACTGATTAACACTCTCACTCCTCGCACCCACTGATTAACACACTCACTCCTCACACCCAGTGATTAACACACTCACTCCTCCCACCCACTGATTGACACACTCACTCCTCACACCCAGTGATTAATACACTTACTCCTCACACCCACTGATTAACACTCTCACTCCTCGCACCCACTGATTAACACACTCACTCCTCACACCCAGTGATTAACACACTCACTCCTTACACCTGCTGATTAACACACTCACTCCTCACACCCGCTGATTAACACACTCACTCTTCACATCCACTGATTAACACACAAATTTCTCACACCCACTGATTAACACACTCACTCCTCACACCCAGTGATTAACACACTCACTCCTCACACTCAGTGATTAACACACTCACTCCTCACACTCAGTGATTAACACACTCACTCCTCACACTCAGTGATTAACACACTCACTCCTCACACCAGTGATTAACACACTCACTCCTCACACCCAGTGATTAACACACTCACTCCTCACACCCAGTGATTAACACACTCACTCCTCACTCCCAGTGATTAACACACTCACTCCTCACACTCAGTGATTAACACACTCACTCCTCACACTCAGTGATTAACACACTCACTCCTCACACCCAGTGATTAACACACTCACTCCTCACACCCAGTGATTAACACACTCACTCCTCACACCCAGTGATTAACACACTCACTCCTCACACTCAGTGATTAACACACTCACTCCTCACACCCAGTGATTAACACACTCACTCCTCACACCCAGTGATTACCCACTCACGCCTCACACTCACTGTTTTACACACTCACTCCTCACACTCAGTGATTAACACACTCACTCCTCACACCCACTGATTAGCACACTCACTCCTCACACTCAGTGATTAACACACTCACTCCTCACACTCAGTGATTAACACACTCACTCCTCACACTCAGTGATTAACACACTCACTCCTCACACCCAGTGATTAACACACTCACTCTCACAACCAGTGATTAACACACTCACTCCACACACTCAGTGATTAACACACTCACTCCTCACACCAGTGATTAACACACTCACTCCTCACACAGTGATTAACACACTCACTCCTCACACTCAGTGATTAACACACTCACTCCTCACACTCACTGATTAACACACTCACTCCTCACACCCACTGATTAACACACTCACTCTCACACCCGTGATTAACACACTCACTCCTCACACCCACTGATTAACACACTCACATCCCACACCCACTGATTAACACACTCACTCCTCACACTCAGTGATTAACACACTCACTCCTCACACTCAGTGATTAACACACTCACTCCTCACACTCAGTGATTAACACACTCACTCCTCACACTCAGTGATTAACACACTCACTCCTCACACCAGTGATTAACACACTCACTCCTCACACCCAGTGATTAACACACTCACTCCTCCAACCAGTGATTAGCACACTCACTCCTCACACCCAGTGATTAACACACTCACTCCTCACACCAGTGATTAACACACTCACTCCTCACACCACTGATTAACACACTCACTCCTCACACCAGTGATTAACACACTCACTCCTCACACCCAGTGATTAACACACTCACTCCTCACACCCAGTGATTAACACACTCACTCCTCACACCCAGTGATTAACACACTCACTCCTCACACTCAGTGATTAACACACTCACTCCTCACACCCAGTGATTAACACACTCACTCCTCACACTCAGTGATTAACACACTCACTCCTCACACTCAGTGATTAACACACTCACTCCTCACACCAGTGATTAACACACTCACTCCTCACACCCAATGATTAACACACTCACTCCTCACACCTGAGTGATTAACACACTCACTCCTCACACCCAGTGATTAACACACTCACTCCTCACACCCAGTGATTAACACACATCATCCTCACACTCAGTGATTAACACACTCATCCTCACACTCCAGTGATTAACACACTCACTCCACACACACAGTGATTAAACACCTCACTCTCACACCTCTGATTAACACACTCACTCCTCACACCCAGTAATTGACACACTCACTCCTCACACTCACTGATTAACACACTCACTCCTCACACCCGGTGATTAACACACTCACTCCTTACACCCAGTGATTAACACACACTCCTCAGACCCAGTGATTCACACACTCACTCCTCACACCCAGTGATTAACACACTCACTGCTAACATGCACTGATTAACACACTCACTCCTCACACCCAGTGATTAACACACTCACTCCTCACACCCAGTGTATAACACACTCACTCCTCACAGCCACTAATTACATACTCACTCCTCACAACCACTGATTAACACACTCACTCCTCACACCCAATGATGAACACACTCATTCCTCACACTCAGTAATGAATTCACTCACTCCTCACACCCACTGATTAACACACTCACTCCTCACACCTGCTGATTAACACACTCACTCCTCAAACCTGCTGATTAACACACTCACTCCTCCCACCCACTGATTCACACACTCACTCCTCACACCCAGTGATTAACACACTTACTCCTCACACCCAATGATTAACACTCTCACTCCTCGCACCCACTGATTAACACACTCACTCCTCACACCCAGTGATTAAAACACTCACTCCTCACACCCACTGATTAACACACTCACTCCTCACACCCACTGATTAACACACTCACTCCTCACACCCACTCATGAACACACACACTCCTCACACCCGCTGATTAACACACTCACTCCTCACACCCGATGATTAACATACTCACTCCTCACACCCAATGATTAGCACACTCACTCCTCACACTCAGTGATTAACACACTCACTCCTCACACCCAGTGATTAACACACTCACTCCTCACACCCAGTGATTAACACACTCACTCCTCACACCCAGTGATTAACACACTCACTCCTCACACCCAGTGATTAACACACTCACTCCTCACACCCAGTGATTAACACACTCACTCCTCACACTCAGTGATTAACACACTCACTCCTCACACTCAGTGATTAACACACTCACTCCTCACACCCAGTGATTAACACACTCACTCCTCACACCCAGTGATTAACACACTCACTCCTCACACCCACTGATTAACACACTCACTCCTCACACCCAGTGATTAACACACTCACTCCTCACACCCAGTGATTAACACACTCACTCCTCACACCAGTGATTAACACACTCACTCCTCACACTCAGTGATTAACACACTCACTCCTCACACCCAGTGATTAACACACTCACTCCTCACACCCAGTGATTACACACTCACTCCTCAACCACGTGATTAACACACTCACTCCTCACACTCCGTGTATTAACACACATCACTCTCACACCCAGTGATTAACACACTCACTCCTCACACCCAGTGATTAACACACTCATTCCTCACACCCAGTGAGTAACACACTCACTCCTCACACCAGTGATTAAGCACTCTCACTCCTCACACCCAGTGATTAACACACTCACTCCTCACACTCAAGTGATTAACACACTCACTCCTCACACCCAGTGATAACACACTCACTCCTCACACCCAGTGATTAACACACTCACTCCTCACACACAGTGATTAACCCACTCACGCCTCACACCTCACTGATTAACACACTCACTCCTCACACCCAGTGATTAACACACTCACTCCTTCACACCAGTGATTAACACACTCACTCCTCACACCCAGTGATTAACACACTCACTCTCACAGCCAGTGATTAACACACTCACTCCTCACACCAGTAAT